>BDUI01002649.1:68883-87819 GCA_002335545.1 Apodemus speciosus | reverse complement strand
AGAAAAGTCTCCAAAAGCTAAGATCCCAAGAACAGGTAGGAGCCAGCCTGAGAAGACAGAGACTTGTAGAAATTAAGCTCTTGGCAACAATATCCATCACAGAAAAACTACACTCAGGCTATCTCTGACCCATCAAAGGCCAAGGGAGGGTGTGGGTCAGGACTCCTCCCTGGTTGCRCCCTTGCTACTCCATGAGAAGTTCCCCCAAGCTCTTGATAGATGGGTCTGAATGTCACAATGTCAGAGGAGTCAGAATGTCCACCCAGCCAGCAGTCAGAACTTCCCTCTCTCTAGTATCAGTGGAGCCCTCAGGGGACTGATAAGATGTCACTCTCTCCTTCCACCAGGGTGGTATCAGAAGAGGTCTAGAAGAGGATCAAGACCTTTCCCACACCCTGCAGTATCCAGGACATCTCCTTGTAGAGATGTGCTAGCCAGGACCATGTGGAAAACACTCTGAGTCTCCTACCAGGGGGCATTAACAGAGAGCAAAGTAAGGGTGAGCTACCATGCCCAACTCTGCCAGATCACTGGATACTGGAACAAGAAATTTCAATCTCACCAGACAGCAGAGAGGCTGTGCCCTTCCACATTACAAGAATGGAGGAGTTCTGCTCACAAAGAATTAAATGATTCATTTTCTACAAGACCACATAGATTAGGAATAAAAAAAATGTTCATTGTGCCAACAACCAGGAATATCTTAACCTGCATTTAAAAATCAAACACAATGACCATATGCTGGCTATTTGAATAATCCCTTAGGGTGRTATGGTTATAAATTAATACATTTCTTGAACATATACAGGTTTTAGTGCTAACAACCCCCCAAATCAGTCTGATTAAAGGTGAGTTTCCTTGCCTTCAGCATTTTGACTTCTGTTTCCTCTCAGAACACCAGAGCACACTGATGAGCTAGGGTGAAGATGAATGGACTTAGCACTTTTTCTTTCACTAGTTCCATGGGCAGCCATCTGAATCCACGGTCCACGTTAGCTGTTGCTGAGGACTGTATGGCTCTGATGTTTCTCACAGACCTTAACCTCAGGAATCCTGCTATGCGTTCCTGAGTGTTCCTAAGTAATTACTGAGTGCCACTCTTAGTGACATAATGGAAAATGCATTATGTCAAATTTCAAAAGTCCCAACAATCTGTAATGGTTCCAACACTATTTAAACGTCTAAAGTGTCTTCTGAGACTGAAGGCACTATTTTAACTGTGAACCGCAGTACAGTGAAAAACCAAGTTACATTCTTCTAATATATAATGGTAAAAAGGAAACATTAGTATTCTAAAAGGGGATGTGGAAGACAAACAAGCAATAGTCAGGCCAATAGCAATATTCAAATATAGCAGGGAGAAAAACTAAATAATTAAGATCCATAACTAGCACCTGAGGTTCATGATGTAATTATGTAAGTTCCAAAGGGGCCTCTAGCTTTGCCGCCTCTAGCACAAAACCATCTCTCTTGGGCAAGTCTACTCCATACCTGAATCTTTCCTCAATACAAGATCCCATAGCCCTGGAATCTTCATCATCCTGGTGTCTCCAGGTATTTCCTTCACAGCCTCATGCTGTGGTCCATCAGAGAGACCCCTTGGACCCCAGTTCTATCAGCATCTGTGTGCTGATTCTAGGAAACACCTCCCCGGGATTTTGCTCTGAGGGATTAGGGAACCCATTCAGTTATTTTCTGTTTGGGTTCTCTCCTTTCAAATAAGTTTCTGTGTTTATAAGTTGGAGTATTTGTTGAGTAGGGCTTGCACATTTCCTACTGTGAAAATGTGGAGAACAAGATTTTTCTCTTTAACTGCACAGCTTCTTATAGTCACTCTGGCAGCAACTTTTAACTTGCTCAAGCTCTTATCTTCTGCAAAGGGCACTGTTACTTTTAAATATTTCTGCCCCAACTCTTGGCTCTTTTCCATTGTAAACTTGAATAGATGCAGCAATCCTTAGTTATGCCACATAAATACTCTGCTTTCTTGAAAAATGTCCACCAAAGAAATTAGTCATTTAAAAAAATGTTCTCAAGACACATACAGAATGTGGTCAAATTTTTTTTGGCAGACTGCAGCAAGAATCACCTATAGCCCATTTCTAATAGATTTGCTATTCCCTTCTGAAATCTCATGAGCTAGAACTCTATCGTCTGGGTTCTCTTGGCTTTGTGTTCCTAAAGCTTCTACCAAAGTGGTCTATTAATTCCAGCTTAAAGTAGTGAAGTACTTTTTAAATTCAAAGTTCCAAAATCTTTTTCCTCCCTCCCACAAATCCAATTTTAAATTCTTCTACATTTCCTCCCACAAATCCAATTTCAAAGGCCAAATTAGGTTGATTTGCATGTATTGAACCACACCTGCATTCCTGGGATGAAACTTACATAACCATGTTGGATGATGTCTTTGATTTGTTTTTGGATTTTGTTTATGGGTATTTTATTCAGTAATTTTTAAATCAATGTTCATAAAGGAATTGGTCTGAAATTCCCATTCTTTGTTGTTTTTGTGTGATTTAGGTATGAGGTTTACTGTGGTATTACAGAATGAGTTTGGCAGAGTTTCTATTGTTTCTATTTTGTGGAATAATTTGAAGAGTATTGGTATTAGCTCTTTCAAAGTCTGGTAGAATTCTGTGCTAAAACCATCTGGCCCAGGGCTTTTTTTTGGTTTGAGATTTTTAATAACTGCTTCTATTTCCTTAGGGGTTATAGGACTTTTCAGATAGTTTGCTTGATCTTGATTTAGTTTTGGTAATTAGTATCTGCTTAGAAAATCATCCATTTCATTTAGATTTTCCAATTTTGTGGAGCACAGATGTTTGAACTAAGACCTAATACTTCTTTGAGTTTCCTCAGAGTCCGTTGTTATGTCTCCTTTTTTGTTGTTGTTTCTAATCTTGTTAATTTGAGCACTGTCTCTCGGCCTTTTAGTTAGTTTGGCTTAAGGGTTTATCTATCTTGTTGATTTTCTCAAAAGAACCAGTTCTTGGTTTTGTTGATTCTTTGTATTTTTACTTTGTTTCTAATTGACTGATTTCAGCCGAGTTTGACTATTTCTTTCTGTCTACCACTCTTGGGTGTGCTTGATTCTTTTTTTTTCCTAGAGCCTTCAGATGTAGTTTTAGTTCATCATTGTGAGAATGCTCCAATTTCTTCATGAGGGCACTTAGTGCAATGAGCTTTCCTCTTAATGCTGCTTTCATAGTGTCCCATAAGTTTGGGTATGTAGCGCCCTCATTTTCATTGAATTCTACAAAGTCTTTATTTCTTCCCTGACATAGTCATCATTGAACAAAGAGTTGTTCAGTTTTCATGAATATGGAGTAGGCTTTCTCTTGTTTCTGTTATTGGCGAAGTCCAGCTTTAAACCATGGTGATCTGTTAAGTTGTATTGGGGTTATTTCAATCTTCTTGTATCTTTTGAGGTTTGCTTTGTGACTGGTTATATGGTCAGTTTTGGAGAAGGTTCTGTGATGTGCTGAAAAGAAGRTATATTCTTTTGTGGTTGGGTGAAATATTCCAAAGATATCTGTTAAGTCCATTTGTATCATAAGTTTTGTTATTTTTCTGTTTAGTTTTTGTCTYCATGATCTGTTCATTAGTGAGAGTGGAGTGTTGATATCTTCACATTAATGTGTGGGGTTCAATGTGTGATTTAAGCTTTACTAATGTTTCTTTTACAAATGTGGGTGCCCTTGTATTTGGGACATAGATGTTTAGAATAGAGATGTCTTCTTGGTGGATTTTTCCTTTGATGCGTATGAAGTGTCCTTCCCTGTCACTTTTGATTACTTTCAGTTTAAAGACTATTTTATTAGATATTAGAAAGGTTACTCCAGCTTGTTTTTTGGGTTCATTTTCTTGGAAAACTATTTTCCAGCCCTTTTTACTGAAATAATGACTATTTTTGTTGGTAAGATATATTTCTTGTATACAGCAGAATGATGGATTCTGTTCATCCATTCTGTTAGCCTGTGTCTTTTTACTGGAGACTTGAGTCCATTAATGTTGAAACATATCAATGACCAATAATTGATACTTCCTGTTATTTTGATGATGGTGGTTGAGTATGTGTTTCTCTTGTTGGTTTTAATGGTGTGAAATTATTCATTTCTTGTGTTTTCTTGAGTATATTTAACCTCATTGGGTTGGAGTTTCCCTTTAGTATCCTCTGTAGATCTGGGCTAGTGAAAATGTATGGTTTGGATTTGGTTGTGTCACGGAATATCTTGGCTTCTCCAACTATGATGAATGAAAGTTTTGCTGGATATACTAGTCTCTGATATCTGTGATCTCTTAGGGTTTGCAAGACCTCTGACCAGGCCCTTCTACCTTTTAGAGTATCCTGAGAAATTGAGTTTAATTCTAATAGGTCTGCCTTTGTATGTTACTTGGGCTTTTCCTTATTGCTGCTTTTAATATTATCTTTGTTCAGTTCCTTTAGTGTTATGTTTATTATGTGACTGGAAGATTTTCTTTTCTAGTCCAATCTGTTTGGTGTTCTGTAAGCTTTGTGTACTTTTATTGGCCTCTCTTTCTTTAGGTTAGGGAAATTTTCTTCTATGATTTTGTTGAAGATGTTTTCTGAGTCTTTGAGCTGTGAGTCTTCTTCTATTCCTATTATTCTTAGATTTGGTCTTTTCAAATTGTCCCAGATTTTCTGGATGTTTTATGTCATGTACTTTTTAGATTTTAAATTTCCCTTGATTGATATATTTTCTTCTGTTGTATTTTCTATCTTCTGTATTCTGTTGGTGATGCTTACATTGGTAGTTCCTGTTYTCTTTTCTAAGTTTTCCATCTCCAGGATTACCTTAGTTTGTGAGGTGTTTTATTGCTTTTATTTCCCCTTTCAGGTCTTGAACCATTTTATTAATATCCTTCACCTATTTGTATTTTCCTGTTTTTCTTTATATTTATTTGCTTCCATTTTTAATGCCTATACCTATTTGAACTTATGTTCCTATATTTCCTTAAGGGATTTATTCATGACCTACTTAAAGGCCTCTATCATCTTTATAAGATTGAATTTAAGATCCTCTTCTTGTGCTTCTGTTTATTTAGGAAATCCAGGGCTTGTTATAGCAGGAAACCTGGGCTCTGGTGATATTGCCCTGTGTCTTATTGATTGTGCTCTAATGCTGTCTTTTAGGCATCTGGTTTTCCCTGGTGTTAGCTGGATAATCCTGATGGCAGCAAGACTTCTCAGGAGAGTGGAGTGAGCTGTGGGCCAGACAATRGAGATCAGGGTACCATACTCTATTGGATCCACAGTGCCTCAGGTGGACCCCACTCTGCAGGCTGTTTCTCAGACAGACCCAGGTGTGGGGGATGGAAGAGTTCCAAGCTGGTTAGTTTTGGATCCCTTAAGTTTCAACCATAGGGGAGGCAGAACATTATTAGGGTTCTGGCAAGCTCCTCCAGATCAGGGAGCAAGACTAGAGCTCTGGTCATTTTTATTTCATCCTGACAACTGTTTAGTCAATTCACCAGAGGTTTAGTGTTTAGCTTTTACAGTTTTAAAAGAAATAGGTTCTGGCTACTGTTCTCTTATTAGGTGCATCTTTGGCAAATCTATCGTTATGTCTCTGATGATCATTTCTTTTGGTGTACAAAAGCTTTTTGATTTCATATAGCCCCAAGTTCTGAGACTATTTCAGGGCCCTGAAGTGTTTTGTCCATTTTCCTCTAGCACTTTCAGTGCTTGATGTTTTATACCAAAGATTTTAACCCATTTTGAACTAATTTTTGTGCAGGGTAAGCAATACACAGTTTCATTCRTTTACGTATGGATATACAGTTTCCTGTTTATTACTTGTTTGGTTTGGTTTTTGCTTGGTTTTGTTTTCATGAAGAGAGTACAATATTTTCAATGTGTGCTCTTAACATCATTGTCAAAGACTAGTTAGCAATACCTGTGGTGGTTTTAGTTCTGGGTCCTCTCTTTTATTCCATTAATCTACTTGTCTGTTTCTGTGCCAGTACTGTACTGTTTTGGTTATGATAACTCTATTATATAATGTGAAATCAAATATTGTAATTACTTCAAAATCTTTTTTCTAAGAATTACCTTAACCATTGGGACGGGACATTTTGTGATTCCCTATGAATTGTGGGATTCATTTTTCTGTTTCTGTGAAGAATGTTATCCAGATTTTGATGGAGTTACAYTCACTCTGTAGATCACATTTGGTATTATATCTCTTCTATATTATATTAATTATATTATATTATATTATAATTATTACTATTACTACTACTATTATTAATGTTATTAATTCTACTGAACATTGAGCAAAGGAGGTCTTTTGTTTTTCTAGTGACTTCTTTAATTTCCTTTTCAAAAACTGTCTTAAAGAAGTTACTCTCAGACACTCTCAGCCAGCCATTGAACTGAACATAAGATCCCCAATGGGGGAGCTAGAGAAAGGATCCAAGGAGCTGAAGGGGTTTGCAGCACCACAGGAAGAATAACAATATGAGTCACCCAGTCCTACCAAAGCTTCCAGGGACAAAACCATCAACCAAAGAGTACACTTGGAGTTACCCATGACTCCAGACACATCGACAGCAGAGGATGATCTTGTTAGACACCAAAAGGAGGAGAGGTCCTTGGTCCTGGAAAGACTTGATGCTTTAGTGTAGGGGAATACCAGGACAAGGAAGTAGGGGAGGGTTGATTGGGGAAGGGGAGAGGGCTTATGGGATTTTCGGGGGAGAGGGAATCAGGAAAAGGGACAATATTTGAAATGTAAATAAATAATATACCTAATTAAAAATAAATAAATAAAATAATTAATTAAAAAAAGAAGCTACTCTCTTTAGGATGGAGTTTTCCTTCTAGCACCTTGTGTAGGGCTGTATTTGCAGACAGATATTGTTTAAATATGTTTATTATGGAATGTATTTTCTCCATTTATTGTGACAGAAAATTTTTGTTGTGTGTCGTTGTCTGGGCTGGCATTTCTGCTCTCTTAGAGTATATAAAACATCTATGCAGGCCCTTCTGGATTTTTAGAGTCTTCATTGAGAATTCAAGTTTTTTTTTTTTTTTTAAAAGACAGGGTTTCTCTGTATAGCGCTGACTGTCCTGGAACTCACTCTGTACAACAGGCTGGCCTCGAACTCATAAATTAGCCTGCCTCTGCCTCCCAAGTACTGGGATTACAGGCATGTGCCACCACTGCCCGGCTTGAGAAGTCAAGTATTAGAATTCTAGTAGAACTATATGCTATTTGATCTTTTCCCCCTGCAGCTTTTAATAAACTGTGTCCTTTATGTTTTGTATAAGTGCCAAGGGCACTTTCCTTTCTGGTCCAATCTATTTGGTGCTCTATATGCTTCTTATAACTTGATTGGCATCTCATTCTTTAGGTAAGGGTAATTTTCTTCTATGATTCAGTTGAAAATATTTTCTATGCCTTTGACCTGGGTTCTTTCTCCTCCCTCTATTTCTATTATTCTTAGATTTGGTCTTTTCATAAGTCCCAGGTTTCCAGGTTGTTTTGTGCCAGGAGTTTTTTGATCTAGTATTATCTTTGACCACAGTGTCTATTTCTTCTATCATATCTTCAATCTCTGAGATTCTCTTTCAACTCTTGTCTTCTTGTATGGTGAGGTTTGGCTCATGTTTGAGTTACTAAAGTTTTCATTTCCAGATTTCCCTAAGTTTGGATTTTGATTCTATTTCCACTTTCAGATATTGAAGTCTTTTATTCATTTTCTTCTGTTTGTATTTTCATAGATTTCTTTAATAATTTGTTAATTTCTTAAGGAYCCCTAACATATTTATAAAAACCTATCTTGAAGTCTCTGTCTTGTGATTCATTTATATTGTATTGCTCAGAAGCTACTATAGTAGTGTTGCTGTTCTATTCACCAATGAGGTGTGTGTCTTGAGGACAACAGATAATTAGATCTTTTTTGTTGCTTCTTTGGAATGGTGATTTTCCTTTATATTCAGAAGTTGGGGTATTGTATATGGTAAATATATTTTATTATTCTATTTTCTATGGATTTTAAAAATMATTCTCTGAAAATATCATACATGTATGCAATATATCTTGATCATATCCAGTCCTCAAATCCCCCTACTACTCCCATGACCTCCTATCACATCTTTCTCCCAACTTTGTTCCTTTTTTTAAACCCATCAAATCCAATGAGTGCTAACCCTATGAACAGAGGAATGGGGCTATCCATTGATTGGGAACCTACCAATAGCCAAATTCCTGAAGAAAAGTAATTCTTCCTCACCCTGTACTCATCAACTGCCAATAGTTCCCTGGCCTTTGGAGCCTCTCCCCTACCCATTCTAGAATTTTTAACTAGCTTGATTTTGCTGTGCCAGCATTGTGTAGGTAAATACTGCTATTATCAGTTCATGTAGAACACCTATGTTACGTCTAGAGGAAAAGTGGTGTTGTAGTGTTCCAGTCTTCTTTAGGCAACCATAGTGTTGAGATTTCATAGGTGTAACTTTCCTATTATAAACAGAAGATAATCTTGCAGCTTACTTCCTGTCCTCTGCCTATTATAATCTTTCTGTGTTCTCTTTCACAATGTTCCCTGAACCGTAAGTGTAGGGTTGTATTGTAGATTTAACAACTATGGCTGGGCACTACATCCTGCTATTCTCAGCATTCTGACCTGTTGCTTTCTGTAAWGGCCTTTCTGCTGAAAAAAATACGTTTATTTGATGAGAGGGAAGAGCAACATTTATCTTTCAGTATAAGGATAAGAATTAAGAATGCGGTTAGGCTTAGGAAAGTGACTGTGCTACATTCACCTCTAAGATGTATGATCTCACTAGCCACATAGTTGGGTTTAAGTAGCAGACATGATTTCTTTTCTTTTGAGTGGCTTTAAGTCCAATTATGCAGTTATCAGCTAATGTCAAGATGTAAGTCCCACTATTGTATGTTTAGGGATATCTTACTCTGCCGGTCATTGTTGTGACTCATGGGCACCACAACTGGTTTAGGACCACTGAGTATTTTCCTCTCTTGTTACCTTGCATTGCACCTTCAACTACTATGAGAGGTAGTCTTCAAGGATAAGGCTTTAAATCTTATGTTGTATTTTTGTCATCTTAATTATAATGTTTTAAGAAAGGTTTTCCTTTGGACATGTTGATTTGACTCTTTAAATGGTTCTTATATTTGGATGCCCATTTGTTACTCTACATATGTAAATTTTCAACTGTAATTTCATCAAATATATGCTTTTAAAAATCTCAATTCTTTTATCCCATATAGATTCTGGAATTTGGTCCATTAATCGTTTTCTAGATTTCTTAGATCTTGTGGCAAATTTTGTTTCTTTTCTTTATTGATGTGTGAGTGTACTCTTTCCTTGAATCTTCATTCCTGATATTTTCTCTGGTTGAGTATATTGATGTTTTATACTGTAAATGTGTGCGTGTGTATCAAAATTCTCATCCAGTTTGCCTCTTCATTCAATGTTGGTGACTTTTAGATCAAATAATCTTATTTGTATAATTTTTGAGGCCATTAATCATTTAATAACAAGCTTTTAAAATATTTACCAAGCATTTTACCTAATTCAGTATTTGAGTTCAGTAGTTGAAGAATCATGACCTTTTGGAGTTGGGTTGCTCTCTTTTTTCATGTTTGCGTGTTATGTTTTGTACATTTGCTGCTATGGGCATCTGTTCAGTTTTCCTTGAAAGGCTTCTTTTGAGCAGCTCCTCTTGAGGGCTCAAGCTATAGCAATGCTTAGAAAAGCAAAGTCTTGAAATAACAATATCACACTATATGCTCAGTATTGAATGAAGCCTATTCATGCATCCCAAAAAAATATCAAATATCAGTTTAGCGTGTGCTATGAAGTTGAAAAAATTAGATAAATGTGGAAATAGTAAAGGAACAGCATTAAAAATAAGCAAATAAAGAGGGAAAGGGAAGAATGTCAAAGAAGGAAAAAAGTGAGACTGTTACGGAGGAAAAATAAAAATGAGCAAAGTAAGAGAAAAATGAATAAAATACGAATACAATTAGAAAAGAAAAAATGAATAAAACAAAAATTTCCAATATTAACAAAGTGTCGAAACAGATAAATGTGAGAAGAGGCATATAAAAAATACAGAAAAGCTTCTTTTAATAAGAGAAAGTCAAAATAATAAATGCATAATAAAAAAGGTGATAGTGGCAGAGCAAACAAGAAAAAAAGGGGATTGGCCAACAATGAAGAAGTCCATCAACAAAATTAGGAGAATTTATGAAAGAGGATAAAAATAGAAATAACGTTTTCTTTTTAATACAGTAAAGGCCAATAAAAGTAAGGAGGTGGGGACAAGGGGCAAAAGGAAAAAAAAAGATGAATTATTAGAGTGGTTTCTAAGTTCTTTAGTATTTAAGATTGGGTTTGATGAACAGGTGAAGGAAAGGCCAGTTGAAGTTGTTCGATCTGCACTTCACAACCATGTGAAGTCTATCGGAGCCATGCCCACTTAAGTAGCTTCCTTTACATGTACATGAGGGAAGCTACCACAGTTGATTCCTATAGGCCCAGTACTCTTTTGCACTTTACAAATCTCTATGTTCTGATCACCCATTGCAAAGTGTATGTGGATGACAAGTATTGTGCAAGATACAGGAGGCAGAGGCTTGAGATGGACACCTTCATATTAGTTGGTCATCCAGACATGACTCCCTGGATCTTCAAAATTCTCAAGACTTCAACAGTGAAGGGAAGTAGTTGGTTCCAGAGGTTGATTTCCAATAATCTCAGACTCAGGATTATTAACCTCTAGGGTTATTTGCTCCCCACCATCAAAGGTGGGGCTATCTTTCCTTGTGTAGTTCACTGTCTGGTTGGACCTTTCTACCAACTATGCTTTACAGCTTGCAAACACTCTCCACAAAGGCCTCCTAAGGCTGGTCTTTACCTATGGGATGTTACAAGTTAAATTCAGGCTGACCAGTGATTGTCCCATTTTCAGATACCCAAGATATAGCTTACTTTTAAACAAGTTCTCAAGATGGCACTCAGGATGATAGAATGTGATTCCTTTTGGCTGCTGATCTGACTACAAGAACATTTACCATCTTACCAAAATCTGCATCTGGATTTAAAGCTTGTAAGAACTGCAAACTGTCCACAGGATAGATCATCTCTTCATTAGTGTCACCTGGCTTACCTTTTTTATGAAACTTCTGCTACCCCTCTCTGGACCAGGAAGTTGTGCTGCTGAATACTTAGTTTACTTCTTCTCAGCATGCTCCCCATCTTTTCCTACATGCCTTTAACTCGTCAATCATCACTTAAATGGATTTCCATGGTTTTCTATCAGACAGCATCCATTTCTCCTTATTCTGACTTATTCATAAGGAGACATGTACACAGCTTCTAGTTTGTCATGGTATCTCCAAATTCTGCCTATGTCCTTTAAAAAATAATGTTGGTAAGCAACTAAACAACTATGACGCACCAGATTCAACCATATGCACTTAAAATTTTTCTGATTAGATATAATGTCAATATTTACAACTTGGCAATTAAATACTGCATATAGGATTTAAAAAGGCAGAATCAAAGCCCCATTGCTCACAGCAGTGTCCTTAATTCTGCTTATATGCTTTCTCCTCCCCTCTTCCACTCCTTCACTTCCCTCCTGCTACTGACTTGTTAGATTTTGTTTCTAACAAACCAAGTACACTCAGAAGTCTTTTCTTGGGCTCTACTTTAGAGAGAACAGAGAATAGGAATTTGAATGTCTTACATTTTTCTGGATGTTCTAGTCAAATTTAAGAGAACATGGTTTCAATGAATAAACATGTATTCTGTCTGCTCAACCACCTTCAAGTATAATTATCATGCTTTCTTTGGTCTCTTTGGTTGGGTTCTCACTAGAAAATTTTACTGCCTCCATTAGCCTGTAAGAGCATGGCCTTATCCACTATCCAACTCTAACCATGTTAATTTCATGGCCTGCACATAGATGATACTCAGTGATGGGTGATTTCCAATTCATGTCATATGCTTCTTGATAACTCTCAAAGCAAAGTTCCAAGGTAGGTGCGGCATCATTTACAGACAAGTAAACCAAACCTCAATGTATCGTACTGCTAGTAAATTACCAGGAAATCTGATATTACAAAATCTGTGCCTGTTTCAGAATAGCAAATTATTACTCAGTAACAGAATTCCTCCCCAGTTTGATTCTATATAAGAGCCTTTAGCAATGAATTGCTTCTTGTTTAGGAAGAGATATTCAAGACAAAGTATCTGGATTTATAGAGATATAAGTGAGGGTCTTTCACACAGAGAAGTGACATGAAGGCCTGAGATAGAAATAAGCACAGTCCTAACAGTCAGGCTCTGTTGCCATGAATGTGAGAATAAACTAGGTCAGCGTGGACACATTCCATATCATACAGACACAACAGAGTATGAATTATTCCCTTGGGGTTTCACRGTATAAAACTTAAATGACAAGAATAGCCAAGGAGCACATGCTGCACAGACAACAAAAATTCACTTCTTATCCACGATTGGTCTGAATTTATGTATAAGCCCTTTCATGCTTCTTTAGAAAATGATTGCTCTTACCTGTCCTCTGAAAGAAATARTTCATATACTATAGGAAGCATTATGATGTCTAGCATGGAGCAGATACTTATTAAGTGTCTCTAGACTGGCAGTGACAATTTGAAGAGTCAGAATGAAAACAAAGCCAGAATGAAAGATGCAAGTAAAGCTGACTCATTACCTCCATGCCTTACAACGGGCTCCCAACAGGCCTAAGGAAGACATCATCACTGTCTTGAGAAAACTTATATGGTGCTGAAATGACTATTAAGTGCTGACTCTGTATGTTAAGCATATACTGATAGGATGCTATTAACCAAGACAGTGACAATGGCAGCAGATTTAGTTTATTGGGAAAGTAGTATGCTTCAGTTTTAACATGAAAAGTATACACATTTTAGTATGAACATTGAGTTGAAACAACTTAGGAACATGTGATTTACCTGACATTCTAAGAATAACAAGTTCCTTTAAGGAGAAAATACATTACTTCAACAGTCAGCGGAAACATAGACAACCACAAAGAAGTACAAATTATATTTGCCAGAAATTATGAGGAGGAATCCCTCCACTGAGGCTCATTCTCTTCTGTCCATCTGGCAAATGAAACATTATCTTTGAAGAAAATACCCTCTCCAGTTCATTGCTTAGACCTCAAAACAATGATTTTAGGTCAGACTAAAAGGAAAAACAAATCTTACCTGATACTTTGCATAACCTATTTGTTTCTCCAAAGTTAATTCATTCTCTCAAAGAAAAGTTCAGCCCTCTATCTGCTAATGGGCCTCAACCAATTGTTGGTTGGTTCTAGAGTAACTGGGTATATGCACATAATCTGATATATTCTTTTCAGATMTAAATGTAAGAGTTAGCTTTCTCATTCATTGACAAACAAGCAGAGTGGAATATCTAACATAAAATCCATGAAGTACTCAATTTCCTAAGTTGCTAATAAAGTGATTGAATTTTAAGACAGAAGTTTAGTTCATTATCAGAAATGCTTGGGAAGAAAAATATTTTGGATTTGGTGTTTTCTTGGATGCTGGAGTCTTTGTATTTTATCATGACATATTCTTGGCATGAGACAAGTCTAAGTGTGAATTCACTACTGTTTTGTACACAATTGAAACACATATGTGGAAGGTGTTGTATACTGCAATTTTAGTGAGCCTGTATTTTGACAGGGATCCTGCTTACATGAAATAAGGTGTGGAACTTTCCAGATGTGGAGTCCAGTTGGTACTCCATGCGTGGAAGATTTCAGACTTTGTGTAGGACACAGTCTGGACGACAACTACTGTGCATCATTTCAACCAAGGTCACCAGATCTCAGGAGCTGAGAATCACTGAATACAGAGTCCTTCTGCATATATGAGAAGAACCAAGGCAACACCACTATTTACAGACTAAAGACATTATTGGCTACATTTCTGAAATGACGCACATTCAATGTCTAGGGTTCAGATGGAGAATTTTACAGCCATCATTTTTAAACACAAATGAACAATATGGTATCGATCTTGAAATACAAACATTAGTAAATTTACTCCACACATAGGTTATAGGCACTAATTTTTACTTTAATATGCAAATTTAAGCAACTACCCCACAATGACTTCTGCTAAAGCTTTCATCAGTAGGATCTTCGACAAAGTTTAGGTATCACAAGTAAATACAGAGGACTACATTTTATGTATGGTGATCTTTGGCACATTTATCAGTTGAAAAATCTCAAAAGGCAATAAAAATTCCTCAATGTATTACACATTCTTTTAATCCTCACATCAAAACATAAGGCCGCAAAAAGGCAAGCTGAATTTTTAGGGTATGTGGAACAGTTTTAATAGTTTTACATACAGTACCTTACATAAAGAACAGTGTGTTTTGCAAATTTTAAATAATATCTGAATGTACAGTGGCATGTATTCTTATCAAAGATAAATTCAAGTTCACTGTCTATCAGTTCTAAGTGCGTTTATACAGATTGCTAGAACTGATAAACAGAATGAGGCAAAAAATATTCAAGTGTAATGTCATCAAATAGCCTCCTCTTAACAGTCTTTTCTTCCCCCTTTTAAAAAAATTTCAAAACCTGTACATACACTTTTAGTTTTTAAAAACAGTCTGTTAAAAGGTAACATTTTATGTTAACCACCAATTTGTATCATCTATAGTAATAAAACTAGATATGTGATATAAATATGTTGATTATGTACATATGCATGTCGACTATTTAATCAAGCACACTCACTTCTGCATACCTCCATATGTAGCCCTGCGGCGTGCACACACCTTGCACCAGGACTGGCAGACAGTAGGACCTAGGCTCAAAAATCCAGCAAGAGCTGAGTAAGCAACTTAGTTGCCTTTGGTTTCATAATCTGTCCATTTGTGAACAAAGCTAAATTTTGTGAGTGTATATTTATATTTTAAAATAAAATTTGTCTTCAGAATTGAAGCTTTTCCAGTATTCCACTACTAGCAGTTAAAAAAAAATCCATAGCCACAGATTATTTTGATAATTTTTGTCACTCCTCATCCCAGCTGAGGTTTATAGTTTTTTTTTCAAAAGGCAAACACCAAGTGTATCCAGGATCAAATGTAGGTTGAAGTCTGGATACCACGACTCACCTACACAGAGCACACCCAGCATGTGGTGTACAGATTTGTATGGATTAATGGCATTGTGTACGGCAGGTGGAAGGATTCCTGCAATATTTAAATCCTCTCTCCAGCAGTATCAACATTTGGCACATTGGGCCCTTCTGCAAGCCACTTTATTTTTAAAGAGAGCGCAATGCCCGCAATAAATTCCAATTATTTGGTGGGTTTCTTAAAATACATTCATAATGAAGTTAGAATTCCACAATTATTTTCCCCAAAGTGAGACTTCCATTGTCAGTTTTCCGATTGAAATACATTCATCACCTAAGAAATAATTCATGATCCTACGGAAGTTTAAATAATCTAAGTTTCTTTGCAGCTGGATCCAACTGCTAGAAGGCAATTCTTAGAGCAATCTTGTAGAACTCTCTAGAACTTGAAATTCCTTACAGTGTGATTTTGGCCAAATGCTGGTTTATAAACATGGGTATCTCTTCTAAAACTATATAAAAACATCATAATTCTTTCTATAGGTATCTTGAGCTTCATGAAAGCAACTATAAGTATCTTGCCAATTCCATTCCTTTAGTGCAGCTTGCATTATACTCATTGATTCTTGGCATAGATGACATTATCATTTGCAGCTTGTTCACTCATTTTTAATGTTAGCTTCCTTGATCAAACCATTCTTCRTTTTCTTTCCAGGATGCCATACTGATGTCACAAATCAGTAAACGACCAAACATTAAGCTTTTTCACTATCCACTTAGCAATAAAAGTGATTCAACTGAAGAAAGACACATTCTTGTCACCAAGTGTTTACCGCTGTTATACAGAGCAAAGAGTTGCAATTTGTTGTACTTTGCCCACATCAAGTAAGAGTTGTTTTATGTGGCGTTTAAGTTGGGGCAGTCTTGCAAGGGGATCTGGTGGCTCCAACTCCCCTGTGAAATCAAGCCAGCTTTCCAGAACTAGAAGAAAGGGGGAGCAAAGTTTAAATGGCATTGAGAACAGCCAGAAGATAATCAACTAGAAGGAGAGAATGGTGACTGAAATAAAAGAGTTCACGTCCCTCCTTAGAAGGCCAATGCACTTAGTCACTGCACCCACAATGATTCCAATCATTCTGGGAAACCTTCATCTGCTATCTCAGATACATTTCCCCCTAAAATATTGGGGATTGAACTCAGACAGGTATTCAAACACTGAACTACATGCCCAGCCTAATTCCCTACTACCCCACATGTACACACACACACACACACACAGTTCATTCAGAACATCTTTGCCCCAATGTATATAATATGCATATACACATATACACATACTTCATTAGTATGTCTCCTTCACTTTTTTCTGAAACAAAACATAACAGCAGTTCTTTAGGCCCGCTCAAACTTCCTACTAATTTAGATACAGTTTTTCATTTCATCTTCTCCTTGTGTTCGTTAGCATGTTTGTATGCAGGAGCATGATTGTGTGTGCATGTGATGGTCAGAAGACAAACTAGGTGTTATTTCTTGGACTCCATCTATAATTTGTTGGAAATCAGGTCTCTCATTGGCCAGGAATGTTGCCAAGTAGGCTARCTGGCCACAAGGTACCAGGAATTAACATTCTCCACCTCCAACCTCATCATTACTGGGATTCTAAGTGCATACTATCATACCTGGCTTTTATTTGCATAGCTTCTAGGGATCTGGACTTAGGTATCCATATTTGCAAAGTAAGTGCTTTACCACTGAGCCATCTCCCCAGGCCACATCTTCCTCATTAACAAAGGAAAAGGGAGAGGTTTCTCAGTCCTTTCCAGGATTACTACTTTACTGAAATACCCCCCTTCTCTCTGTAATATATGCAAGTGTACTCAATTCTATGTAGAGTTCAATTAATCAATTACATGCTCAATTTTCATTGTTTCCTTTAAATATCTATTAAAAGTACGTAACTGTCAAAATACATTTTCATTTCTTCAAATGAAAYAGACAAGACAAACTAACTCTATTTAATCAAATTAAAAACAAATGCAAGATGCTTCTGAAATAGGCATCCACTTCCTCTCCTAAGGAGAACGAAAGGCGGAAACACAGTATACATCAAACTCAGTACAGTGTAAAATCTACAGACAAAGGACTAAAGGCTGGAGGCAGGTTATGAATTTTGAGATCAGGACAAAACAGTCAAAGCAAAAGCATATGAGAATGAGAACCCAGGGATTCAATTTATTCCACTTTCTCAAATATAATAAGGGGGTATTTCCTCTGCCTATGTTTTYGTTTCTATGTGATGATAAAATGTACAAAAAATGTGAGTGAAAACTTTGAAAATCTGTATGCAAATTTAAGGTTTGCTTGCTTAACCTGTAGAAGTTAATTCTACTCAACGACTGTTAGTCAAAGTGGAAATGCATATACTGAATTCACAGAAAATATTCTTTAAGGAAACTAGCAAACACTTCACAAATATTMTACATTGAGCCAGGCATACRGGYAGTATTTAATAAATAYCCATGTTAAGAGGATAAAACAAAACAGACRAGAAAYCACTATGAAGGATAAAATCCTGTATTGAGCCTATAACACCCTGCATTTTCTAAATACAGTGTAAAGAAAAAGACAGACCTCAGCAGGCAGGGAGTAAATCTGTAGTTCACATTCTATGACTTAATTAAAGAGCTTCTTCACACCAACACTACACACATGACATTAGCTACACCTCAGTTCTTGGCTACATTACCGTCCACTTCTTTTTCTATGAGGTCCATCCTGCTGGTGACTTCATTCTGCACATTTTCTATATGTGTGAGGAGATTTAGCTGCCACTGAAGATGCGAGTCTCCTGGGCCCTCCGTGCCCTTTTTATCATTATAAACAAACACTTTATTCCCTGAAGCTGGATTCTTCTCCAAAGGACCAGTGGGAAAGGTAGAATGAAACAGAATAAAACAAAACACAGAGAATTGGATGAAATGCTACTTCAAAATGAGAAAGATACAGAAAAATCTATTACCCTACTTAGGTAGGCAAGAGCCAATCTGACTCTGAGAAAGTCTTTGGAGAAAGTTCTTACACACCATCAAATTCCATCTGGTGTTCTTCTAGAAGAAAAGTGTCCCTATGTCCCTCCTCCATGCTTTCTAGAGTGCAACTCAGAAAAGAAGGTTCCAGTAAAATGTTTAAGTAAATGAAAATTCCATTCCATAATTGGAATGACTCAGTAATTCTCTTTCTCAGTTAATTTTAACTGGTGACACAAATGCAGTGAGGGCAAAGCAATTATTGGAAAAAAAATTCAGGTTAACTGTTAAAGACTGGTTTAAAAGTGCAGCTGATGGCCAACTGGCCTTTACTAGTTGTGTTTACTAGTAGTGTTGTGGTTACACTGATAAGAGAAGGTAAGAATCCTGGAAAAACTTCAGAATGCAGAATTTTAAAAACATACACATGTAAAATATGGATTTAGATTTGCCAAAGGTAACTAATTTCATAGAAGGATATTAATTTGAAAAAATAATTTACTATAAGTTTCATAAAATAGAAGCTTTTGAAATTCAGTTATGAACTTTTGGTGATTACTTGACATTTAAAAAAGCCAGAACAGCAAAGAACTAATTTTAAAGTGGACTTGCTAGTGGAAAAGCAATAAAGGATGAGGGCCCCTTTCAATTTCAATGCTAAGTCCAACAAACAAGAAACATGTTTACACAGTTACTGCACAATGGGATTGATATGCAGACACATATGCTTTAGTGTGATGCTCTGTCCAAAACACATTAAA
>BDUI01002647.1:117802-142028 GCA_002335545.1 Apodemus speciosus | reverse complement strand
GGTCCTCCTGTCGTAAGTAAGCACAGTGCTTGTTTTCCTCCTACATAAATCATGGTCTATACAAATGGAAAAAAATTATACAATCCAGTTCCACTGTAAAGAGTCCTCACAACACAGATGCAGTAAATACTCGTGACCCCAGCTCGCTAGCACTCCATTCCCAAGGAGTGTGTGTATATGTGTGTGTGTGTGTGTGTATCATCATTGGCATATGCAGTTCAGTACTTTGTGGTTTTGTTTGCTATTCTGTATGAATAAGGTGATCCTGTATGTAATCTGCTACTTGCCCTTCAATAGGAAACGCCATATATCATTTCCCATCAACACTTGTGTGMTTCCTCCACCTTGCAGAGTGGGTGACTCCACTGCTCACTGCATCCAGTGTCTTCCACACGGTCAGGGGGACTAGTTTCAGAATGAAGCAGCAGCTCAGACAGCAGTTGTCCTGTTGGAAAGCAGCAGCCCCACAATGGGTCTCACCCAGCTCCTTCCTCTTTGAGGGACTGGCATGTCTTTGGAGTCAGACACCTAATCCCTAAACACCGCTTTTGACCAAGTTATCTAAACTGCTAAACTGGATGTACATGTGTTAGTGTTGTGACAAGCTTAGGAGAAATCAAGTAATCAACCCCTCAAAAGGCTCGAACTGCCTCTGTGGCCTGACAAGTTCTCATAATCACTGTCCTAGGATGTAGTTTAAGAGACATGATGGGAATACTAGGGGAGAAAAAAAAATCATGAAACTGGCTCGCACGCGCGCACACACACACACACACACACACACACACACACACACGACCAGAAAACTGAACAAACCTTTTATAAATAAATCTGGATTATACTGGATGATCTTCTTGGGCCTTCAGCATTGCCTGGAGGGGGTGGGTAACTATTCATCACTTCACAAATGAGGAAACGTGAGCCTCCAGCACAGACAGGGCTTGTAACTGTCTCCTGGTCACAGCTGCTGTCTGAAGAAGTTAGAATCTGAACCCAGGACTTCCGACTCCATGTATGGAGCCACTTCAAGCGTCGCATTGGTTTTTGTTTAAAGTACTAAACCCACATACCAGGCAGCATGACATACATGGTTGTTTCTGACACTGACAGTCAGAGGTCATCTGTGAACTATTTAAATCTTTAAAATCAGGCCATTGTACCACAAAGTTGGTCACATAACCAAATGGAGAATTCAGGTCTCCATCAGGTGTGGACGAACCGGCCAAGATGTGGTCTGCAAGCCTTCAGAATTTTTACTTTATAATATGTCCGGGTAGAAGTTCAGGAGTAATTTTGTGATGTATTAGTGAAACTCAAATTTCTGTCTATAAATAAAGTTTTGTTGTAAACCACGTTTATTTGTGTGTTCTTCACGGCTTTCACACAGTAGAGAATGTCTGTGGYCCACTGAACACAAAACACTATCTAGCCCACACAGTTTACCGGCCTTACTATAAAGCAATCTACCAGCTATTTCTTCCTGTACATTTACGAAGTGCCTATCAGAGTGGGTAGCCTCTGGTTTTGTTTTTGGGTGTCCACCTTCTTTGCAAATGATCTTAGTGAGGCCCCTGCTGCATTTGATGAGTTCGTGATAGGCTGGGTAAACCAAGKGAAGAGCAGAGGCGCTTGTGGCCGATGTGAGCATTGCAGACGAGCTCCTGCCTGGGCACAGGTCGAGCCCTGCTGAGGACAGCAGGTCATTGTTCTGCATTTACTCTCTGCCTCTCTCTGAGCAGTTATAATCTCAACAGTGAACGAGTTAAATCAGTGAGCTAAAAAACAGTGTGAGGAAAAGATGGACAGTCTCACATTTAAGATTGTTTAAAATCTTGTAGTTCAAGAATCTTAAAAGCCTTCAAGGAGACTTTGGACCCAGGCACCTGCCACTCAAGAAYCCAATGTTAGGAAGTCAACAACATTCTTCCTTTTCAGTCATTAGCAAGTCAGTACACTTGGGATCAGAAACTCAGACTTCCGTCCTACCCAGCCAATACTAAGTCTTACCATGAATAACTGAGTTTTTTCTTTCTTGTCCTCAATTAATTCCTAGAAAGGGAAGGGGTTGTACAAATCCTGAAAGACCGGACACTTTTCTACAGACCATAGTTCTTTTTGTCTTTAGCTGTTAAGGTCACTGATTTGTCAAATGRCAAAGCCACGGTACCGCACTGAGAGTCAACTGCGCCATCACTGCTGTTGGGCAGTCTCGCCGAGAGGAAGGCAGGCAGCTCCTCTGAAACAGWCAGGGTTATGATCCCAGCATTCTGTCATAGTCCTGTGTRCTATGTCTTCCAGCCACAGGTTTAAAATGGATCCGAGAGTGGATACACGCACTGAGTTAGAGTCACATATACACCGCTTTCCCGGGGAGTATTTGCCACTGTGAATAAGTTTCAAGTCCATGGCAAGAATGAAGTTTTTACTAAATGTTTATTTTTATGTTCAAGATAAAGCATATGCACAATTGAATGTGGAAATAAATAACTAGAAATGCTCTGGAAACTCTCTATTTGCCCTTCGAATTCATTTAAGTTCGTGAATCTTTTCATGTAAATGAATATGCCAAATATAAACACTAAGAAAAGAAGAAYTACATCTTAGTACAGAAACATAATCTTCTCTGACTAAGGGTTTAGTTGGCATTATGGTAACAAAAACACAAGTTACGACACTCTTTAGCAGGTTGACTCAAACAGCTCTGCTGGAGAAGAAAAAGGCACAGACTGAAGGACGTGGTGCGGAGCAGAGGAAGCGGCTCAGTACCTGACACTGAGAACTGAGTCAGGAGAAGTGAACACAACCAGTGCTGGATGATTTGCCTTCCTTCAAATGACTTCTTTAAATTAAGATGTATAAACATAGGATATAAAGACGTTACTTTTGGAAGTATCTTTGTATATTTCTTCTATATATAAATCTTTGTATACAATTTCCATGTTCCTTATATATTTCCTATATAACAAACTGAGCCAGGGCCTCCCAATTCCAAGCCCAAGGTTCCTGTGTAGACTCTTGGCCGCTTTGGGCCAGAAGAGCCAGGAAAGGTCTATGGTCTACTTAAATGTAGTCGTCTTCAACTGGCTCTCCATTGACATCACAGTAGTGGATAAAAATCGCCACTACTCGCGGAAATACACCCCGCTTCATCTGCCGCATCTCCGAGATCTCCTCCCCTATTGTCTCCATACAGATGTCYGCAGACARCTGCCCTTTCCTCCGAGGGGCATAGATGGTACCTGGGGGATGGGGAGAGAGGAGAGAGGAGAGAGAGTGAGGATGATTAGAGTCACTTGGTTCATGGAATACGAGCACGTCCTCGTATGCACTGGTGCGGATGTAAGGATAGCTCAGGGAATTTGTCTTCACAACTGCAGCTTTTTATCAGTCTGATGCCAAGGAGAGCAGAGATCATCAAAGTCTCCGGTAAAAATAATGTACCAAGGCATGAATTATACATAAATCAAATAGTTTAAAAATTTGCTTGCCTCCTTTGAAACATGTTTCAAAGTTTTATCTAGAGGAGAATATACAAATATGCTAACACTTCTAAAAAGTGTATTAAAAACATCCCCTAATTTCTCTATTTAAATCACAATAAGCTGCTACGGATTAAAACAGT
The DNA here is from genome assembly GCA_002335545.1 of Apodemus speciosus. NCBI lineage: Eukaryota > Metazoa > Chordata > Mammalia > Rodentia > Muridae > Apodemus > Apodemus speciosus. The sequence goes on along the minus strand of BDUI01002647.1, from coordinate 138,406 downwards.
ACTCCTAAGACACAGGCAAATAATTAGTACAATTGAGAAACTCTGAAGTATCATGTTTGTAAATTCTTCAGTAAAGATCAGTGATTGTAGGCATGCCAAATGCAAGTCTAGCAAGTGGGATTAGGTGTTCGAGGTTAGGCTTGCTACACAGACAATTCAGGCCAGGCTTGGGCTACATACATGAGAATCTGTAGAAACTTCAACAAGCCAAGTTATAAACAGTTTTATGATTGGCTCATGTGCTTTTCAGAGTTCAAGTACATGTATCTCCAGTACATTTCTATATATGATATATATTTTCTGATATATCACACACACACACACACACACACACACACACACACACACACACACACCAGAAAAAAAATAGAAAAATATGACGGAATTCTCATTGTGTAGACATGTTAGACCCACTATGTTAAAATATTAAGGGAAACTAAATCAAAACTTGGCATCATCCCTAATTTATGAACAAAATGTTAACTGTTTAACAGTACAGTCRATTCAATTTAGAGAACGCAAGTCAAATCAAGTCATAATTACTCTCTTCGTCATCTTCAAAATCGTATCTGGCAAAGCTGTTGGGCTCCGCTGCCCGCAGTGACCTCAGCCAAGGGAAGTCGGAAATCATGGAATATGGCGCTCCGTCCACAACACCTGGAAGAGCAGACAGCTGTGAGCCCCACCAGTGTGTGAATGCTGACAGCAGCAGCTAAGCTGTACTTACAGCTACAGCTAGACCCAGAGCCTGAGCCAGCTGCCTGCAAAGTCATTGCTAACCACGACTCTTAATCTTTATTTACCTTTTATGTGTCAACAGATCTGCCTATTCTGGGGATGCTAAAGATACAAGACACACTAGTATGTATCTACTCTCTGCGTCTTGCAGGGTGCAAACCTCTCATTAGCCTGATGACTGCTAAGACCCTCTATATCTCCCACTCGGGGATGCCCTCCCATCTAGTTCATAGCTTATAATTTTGCCCTACAGTCTAGGTAAATCTTACCCTCTAAAGTGTAGATTTCTCTCCCCCAGGGGTACTTAGGGTACTTCTTTAAATCTTCTTCAGTTCGAGTGGCTTCCAGGAAGAATTCGTATTTAATGAGCTCTCTGGAGGTAACAGGAAAAAAGTCAAGTGAATAGACCATGACAAAGAATGCTGGGTAAAAGCACCTGTCTGGACTCCTCAGGCTTAGACTCTATCAACTATCTTGGGCAGGATGGATCTGACAGCTCCAGTCACCCCAATCAGAGAATAAGTCTAATTGGGTCTAAGGTACAGTCTTTAGTATTTTTCAAATCATATTAGGAAAGAAAATGGGAAGTCTTTGAGCCAATGGGTTGTATGTTGAGGATAGTTAGTACAATATTTGTATACTTTTCTGAAAAGTGAAGCATCAGTCTCAAGACAGTCATTAACTTGATTTCTCTTTCATCTTCCATGGGAAAAGAGATAATGTGAAACACGTATGTAGTGTCTATAATTTCTCCTCTAAGTTTGAATAAAATGTTTCACAAATACATGCATGTTTGTAAATTTGGATTTCCTTCACCAGTTTTCTACAAGCTCAATGGCARGCATTTAAAATAAAGAACCAGGGTCGGATCCCAGGGGCTGCCCGCTGTAGGACAGTGAAGATGCACTGCGGGCCACTGGGCCACTTACTGATTGATGTTGGCTATGGTGTCCATCCAGTTGCGAATGCGCACCTTGTTCCGCACGTTGGGAGGGTTGCTGAACTCGTGGATGATGCAGATGTGATAGGGGTAGGGGCCGCTAAAGAGCTTCTGCTCCAGAGTTAGTGTGTCTACCTGGAGACGACATCAGAAAAAGGTCTTTGGATCAAGCTTAGGGCTGAGACCTTTTAAAGCTTCCTTTTTAAAACCCCTGACAGATTTGAAAATCAAATAACAAACTCTGTCCCAGAGTACATCCTGCCGTGTTGGGATGAGACTTATCGAACTCTCTACATGGCAGACTGAGCCACCCCCCGTCCCCCAGCTTTTGAAGGAGTCAGAGGGAGCTGATGCAGGCAGCCCATCTCCTGCAAACCCACGTCTTCTGAGCATGGCGTCCTCACAGGCTGCCCTACAGAGGCAGTGTGGACATTCAGTCCCATGACAACAGCTGCTGGGCTTTAAGGACAATGTTTCATGACTCCCTGTGGGTTCTGCATTGACAGGACATCCTCATGGGCGCCCTTGCCCTCTTTAGCTCTGCAGTAGCACCCTGACCTCAGTGGAGCACGAGTGTAACCTTTACAGAAAGGTAGTCAGTTTTGAGTATCAAGCCACTTAAGAATTTGATGAACTTATTTTAAGGGTTTTAATCGCAGAATCCAGGAGATGTTTACTATTTCCTTTTGGCAACAAGCATTATCCTACATATGCACTTAACTTTTAATAATGATTACAGTTACACTATTGCTTATGAAATATCAGCAACTGTCCTAGTATATCATATATATTAATTAAAATAGCATAAAACTGTAAGCATAATTCTAATTTTACATATAAGAAATTAGAGACAAAAGTTAAAGAACTTGCTCTATGTCAAAGCAGACTCTGAACTAGGAAGCTTGTGATCTGAGTACACACTCTTAGTCCACAGGCCACTTCTAGCTTACTGAATGGGTACTATGTAAATGCTAAGAATACCTAGAGATCTAGTAGAAAAGTTTTAAAAAGCAATACTGACAGGACAATATGGCTTAATTATAAAACCTCCACAGATTTTAAAGAATCACTACTGAGAGTTGGACAAAAKGGATCAAATAAACAAATATGTATTTTATCATAAACAGTAGAGCATGTTACCTGCTGCATTGGGCGCAGGTAAATGATGCGGTTCCTCTCCGGAGGCATCCTCAGTATTTGGTCTAGTACCTGGTCCATATTTAGTTTCTTGCATTGTGCATAGTCAAATCGGTTTACAATCGGTGCATTTTCTACCTTTAAATGCTTCAGTACCCTGCACCTGGTAGCTAAGGAATGAAACAATAAGCTYTATAAATAACTTATACAAGAATGCAAAGCATATTCTGGAAGACTCTGGGGAACAGTGGCACAGACGCTGTGCTTGGAAACACAGCAGCTATGCTGGTCATACAGAGCCCTTAAGACGTGATGACATGACTCAGGTTCAGAAGAAGTCACAGTCCTCATGCTGGGAACATCAGGCCCTCCCTGCCTCTACTGTTGCCTGCTAAAGAAATTAAGTCCTAGAAGTTGGCTTGCCCACATAGGAACTGCCCAGGAGCCATTTCTTTAACAGGAATGTGATGTGACTATATAGTTACAGGTCATGCCTGGAAGAATTCCCAGAATTACCTTGTATTAATGATAGGAACTGAACAGTTAATTTTAATTTCTGCAACAATATACAAACAGTATCTGGGGAAAGGCATAAAATCTGTGGTTTCTAAAAGCTTTGGCTATACATTTTAACACGACGGAAAGATCTACTGAAAGGTTATCTAAAACATGATTCTTCTTCCAGTTCAACCCAGCAGACAGGAAGTCAGAGTGAAGTGTGCTACTCACACACTTGACTGTACTAAATTACCAACTGTACCCCAGCCTGCTCCTTCGCTGGTTTAAACTGCCTAGTGCAACTTCAGAGAAAATTCAATGGATGCAATTATAAAGCCACAAAGCTGAGCTGCTCAACTTTTTAAACTTGTCACAAAGGCATCTACAAGATCCTYAAGGCATACATCGTCACCTTCCAGAGACTGGCACTATCTTCCATGTCTAAGCAGCGCCAGCAGCCTGCCTTCAGGCTCTGTCATGCAGAGGAGGAGGGATTCAATAGAAATAAAGAGAAAAGAGAGAGGACCAGATGGTGCTATGGACCTGATGGCTCTGTGCTGTAAAATCAGACACAGTTAAGGATAAATCTAATCTTATTTCAGCACCTCATCTGCCCCTGACTGAACTGTTGTCTAGAGTCTGAACTACATATATGTCTAAGACCTTGTGTCTCGGGACAAGCTGAACTGAACAACTGGATTTCAAGGGCAGAAAGTGGACCTGAGGACACACAACCCACCAGCAAAGGCAGTGACATTCTCTGAAGTGCTTCATTGCTGAGAGGAGAGGATAGCTATTGAGATGCCCAGACACAGACTGTGGAGACCCAAGCAACAAGTCAGGAAGGAGCACGACGAACCTGCTGTGCATCCTTCAGAGTTTTGTTTTAAGAAACTCAAAAAGTAGTAACTTGATTAGACATTCTATGGCAAAAAGCCTTGTCGGCTGAAATAAAACAAACAAAAACTTCAAAATTTTGCAGCTGGAACAGTTTGACATCCTACAGAGTTCAGGAGAGGTCTTATCTGTCCTTTTGTTAGTCTCAGTTTTATGGTAGGTTTGGAAGGTGCCTTTTAATGGAATTCGTGGAATTTCTTTGCTTATCATCAATACAATAGGAAATGGAAAATGGAAATAATTTGCTTTAACAATAATTCTGCAATACTAACTTGGCAGAAAGTTGTATCTGCTAGATGTTTCCTTGAACAAAGGTTTTGCTTTGTGGCCCAGGAAATGCTCCTGCCTCAGCTTCTTAAGTGCTACCATTACAGGCAGGAGTCAGGCCCAGTCTTATAAGGTATCTTCCAGTAGTCACACCCTGTGCCATGTTGTATATGAACATGTATGTAAATATGAATGTACACACACAGAGACACACCACTGCATTTAACATAAACAAATGCCATATGACTTAACCAAAATTATGTATACTTTACACACTTAAGAAATCGRACACACAACATGTAATCCATTTAAGGAAGGGAACAAGGCAGATCTTGATCTTGGTTTTTTAAACACRTGCCTATGTAGCCTTGGCTGGCTTGGAACTTGGTTTGTCGATGAGGTTGGCTTCAAACTCAGAGTACTACCTATTTTTGCCTCCAGGATATTTTGGATCAATGGTGTATGCCACAACCCCAGCCTAGATTACTATTTGTTAAAATAGGGATATAAAAATTTTAATTTTAAATAAAAAATCCATTATAAATGAATATAATAAACACCCAAAACTTGAAAATCTCACCCAGAACAGTCTATTTTTAAGACAGACATGTAAAGAAGGACATGGAAGGCATGTAAGAGAATATTAAATGAGTGGCGACGGATGGCAGAAACAGAGCTGTGCGCAAGGGCCTGGCGAATGGGGTCGGCAGCAGCAACAAYGGGCCAGGAACTAAGGATCTACTGAGCACATAACCAAACACAAGGCAGCAAAGCACAGGGGCCCAGCCGCGCTCTCTCCCCACACCCTCACACAGGGGCCCAGCCTCTCCCTCCCCACACCCTCACACAGGGGCCCAGCCTCTCCCTCCCCACACCCTCACACAGGGGCCCAGCCACTCCCTCCCCACACCCTCACACAGCCTGAGGCCCAGAGCTGAGTGGAGGGGTCAGGGACTGCAGCCTGTGCAGCTGTGAAGCCACTCAGTCGTTGTTGTGGAGCAGTTAACTTTCAAGGGTAGGCTACARACAAAAGAGTCAAGCTTCGGCTGGGGGACCCTCGCTATGGAGTAGTTCTGTGAGAACCACACATCACAAACAAAATTAAAGACAGCCCAAAATATTCCTGTAAGGAAGCATAATGCCACTGTTGCATGGGAGAACTAACTTGTGCTTGCTTGGCACTACTGAGGTTTGAACCTAGGATGCACACGTATGAAGCAGCAAACATTCTACACTGAGCTAACATCTTCAGTTGCTACACACACACACACACACACACACACACACACACACACACACACACACACACACACGTTTTAAATTCTTCAACTTTTAACTTCTGGGATTAGGTCTTATTGTGTGGCACAAGTTGACCTTAAATTTGTAATCCTCCAGTCTCCTGGGTAGCTGGAGTTGCAGCCTGCTTCAACTGGTCTGGCCTTAATTCTCTGAAGGTTTCATGATGTTCTTATACAATACAACCCCAGACACATACCATGGATGAACATCATCTTGGGGCAGTCTTTCAGCACTAGATCTGTGATCCCACAATTGGTCATTGTGACTCCAACGAGATTTTTGGATTTTAATACAAGAACCTACAATGATAAAAGTTGAGAAGTTACAAGGGAGTGTACCTTCCCAAAGCTTCATTTTCATAAAGGGTAAACGTTTTCACTGTGACAACCTAGAGGCTGTTAACCAAATTTTCTCTTTAGAATACAGACAGTATGTAAAGAGAGAAACTTGAGTTTCTTTGCGTGAACTGAGCTGAGCTGAGCGGTGGGAAATGAGAGGCTTCCTCTTTACCTGTACGTGGTCATCCTCGATCACAGGATCACTGGTGCTGGTGGACTTATCTGCAGTTCGCTTCCGTTTCATGGCATGGCATGGCTTTGTTTTGGCAACTTCTATGAAAAAGAAGATCCAGATTGTATCCTTCTTTGTGGAAAAAGTTAGGTGATGTTTCTCAAAGACTGCTCCGAGCCACAAGCATCCCTCCCACCTTAAGCACCCCATTATGCATGCAACTCCCAAACCTTATCCAAGTTCTTGGCTTTAGCCTGTGACTCAGCGTGTTATARATGCCTCTGGGGAATTCAACTCATTACTTCCCTACTGCAAAACCTTCCCAATGACTGCTTAGTGAACACGCGTCAATACCGACAGTGGAGTAAGTGCCTCACCGTACCTCACAGACACTGTGTTATTCCACTCTGCCGGCCTCAACTGTCTCCATCACCTATGTCTGAAGCCATTCATCACTCTAGCTGTTTTGCTCAGAACATCTTTTGTGCCTCCAGGGTGTGAAAGATGTCCTGTCTTGGTCCTAGTCAATCATCACTTGGTTCTAACAAATTGGTCTGGACCTCCAACTAGTATGGATTGTTCTGCATTTCCCCACATACTTGTCTCCATATTTAAAGTAAAAGTTGAACCTTAGAGCGAACAACTGTCCTATCAATGCCAGCCACTATGAAGTAAAATGGACACTGGGAACCTGGCACTCCACTCCCAGTCCCACACTGCTCTGAGTGCTTTCTTGAGTTGCGTACTCACTCAACTCTTACAACAGCACTGTAATATAAGTTATTTTTAATTTCTCCTCATTGAATATACTAGGAAACTGAGTCATGGGAAGGAAGGTAAACTAGCTTGCCAAGACGTAGGACATATCAAGAGTCAATCCACTCAAACTGGTTCTAGTCACGAGGTTACCAGACCTACAATATTTTCCAGTGAGGTTTAATCTTAATTTTATTTTACTAAAACCTTATAATCTAATTATAAGAACAAATAAAATTTTATTTAAGAGCAAGGTCTAAACATAAACCCACACAATTAAATCTATTAAGATGTTGAAAATCTCATTTTTGACATATAATAGTATGCTAGCAATGTGCACACTGAGTGAATACAGCCCTGATGCTAACTCATTAACCATCTGTCCTACAGGCACAGATCCTGCCAGTGCGGATCAAATGCGCAGGATGTGACTAGTCTTAGAAGTACCCAGCTTGTTATTTTTAACCTATCACATTTTTCTTGGTTGGAACCTGCAATATTCTATTATTTCAAACTTTTGAAAGTAGATGTTTTACTGAAGGCAAAATGAGAGGTAGTTTTATTCATCCAACAGTATCTTAAAGAAACTTCAGGCAAAACCTATCTCCATGACCAAAGGCCAGCTAAAGGCAGTACATTAAACCACCACAAGATTCATAGACCTCTTAGAACTCCTCAGAGGACATCGTCAAAGTACAAACAAACCTCAGAAGCCTGTTCCAATCATCTAGCAGTCAACTACAACAGTCCCCAGGCTTCTCCTTTTATGATCTGATCTCGAACTTCTCACCCTCCTGAACTGCTTCCCCCTCCCATACTGCCTGTGCCATAACTGTTCTGGTTATGCTCCCTGCTTTCCACTGGGACGAAACTGGTTTGTGTTTTCTACAAAACCTATAAAATGAAGCAATGGTTTATCTGTAGATGATTTTGAGCAAATGTTTCCACACGTCCAAGGAAAAGGGAATTTTCTAAGCCTATTATTATTCCTTTGTGTCTTCCTTCCTGTCAGGGACCACTTCTAATGATTGCTTACCCTCTCTAGCATCTTATGGAGGCTACACTTACTAAATTCACATCATCCATTCGGCCTCACACTGGCATAAGACATAGTGCAAGAGACTGGGAAGAGAAAGGTAAACAAATACTGTCCCTGTTGTGTGCGGCTCCGGTCTACTGCGCAGACAGTCAACAAAACCCAGCATTACAAGTGTGGGCTAAAGGCGCTCCAGAAAGAGCAGACCAGACCAGCCTCAGAGTACCCAGGAGAGGCCAGTACCCAGGAGAACTATCTTAATCAATGCTACTCTTTCACAACCATATTAGGTGTTCTGTGATATTTATTTCATAAATAAAATACTTTTAGAAAGTATTGATTTCTTTTCTTCCCAGAAAAGCTTCTTAAAATTAAATTGGACATTTGCATGATGTTTTAAAAATATTCAGAACTTTTTTATGCACTAAAAAAATTATCTCAAACAGAAAAATAAAAATGAGGAAAACAGTGGAAAATGTTGAAGTAAAATTTTTCTTGTTTTTATCCAGGGAATTATTTGACCTCTGAAAAAGTCAGACCATGTGACAGATGAGAATAAAACAGAAAAAGGAATAAGAAAAACCCAAGCCAATAATAATAATAATAATAATAATAATAATAATAATAATAATAATAAAACCCAGCAATTAATATAAATGGTTCATGTTTAAAAAAAAGTTCTAAAAATCAACTGAAAAACTTCAAAGACAGATACCAAATAATTGGACATATAATAGTTCCTATATAGGACTCAGTGTTGGAAAGATATTTTCATCAGTCAACTTAGTTACTACAAACTAAACATAACTAAAGAGGACACAAACAGAGGCATTTAATAAAAAGAGCAGCTGAGACGGTTTCTCTAAAGGACAAGACCGTTCTCTAAAGAGAGTACGGTCTCTCTAGAGGAGGCACCGGGCTGACGCTCAGATTCAGGAGGATAAGGCAGCTGGACGTGGGTGTCGGGTGCACGTGGCTGCTCTTGACGCTACTGAGCTAGCTGCAAACTTCAAAACGGATATGTTACCCAGTCTTTTCTACATGGTTTTTAAGACTATCATAAAGCATTTAAAATTCAAGCTGGGAAAAGTATTTTTATTATATAACAGATCAGAGTTTAAAGAGCACACTGTGTTCTTTAATACAACTTGTTTTATATGAACTTATATACCAGGACGACTGTGTRCACACAGGTTAAGTCTTGCACTTCGAAAGCTTACTTTTGTGAGSTTATTGTCTCATAAATTCAGCGTATTTAGTCCATGAAAAAGCAGGCATGCCTCTGTCGTAGGACTGGTTTTAAGATTTTAAAATTGAGATGCTTAGAGAAAATTAAAATCCATTCCTATCTGCTGGTCTGTACTAGTAATTTAATAAAGCAAGAGGGACCATCTTAGAGTAGATCCACAAGTGAAGTGAGCGCATGTGTGCACGTGTGTACTTTCACCCAAATCATCTGAGGAAAACGACTGACTTACCTGTTCATCTCCTGCTAAACCTAACTGGGTGCAAAACAGATTTCAGAAAAACAAAACAAAACAAACAAAAAAAACCAAAAAGCAATCCCTAAAACCCAGAGGCAGCCCAGTAACGCACGGGAACTCGAGCGTGGGGCGGGCAACCACTCCCAGCCTATGCAGGCGCAGGCACAGAATCAGAACTGCATCCAGGGCAGAAACACACGGTTTAACTTTTCTTAAAGGTGAAATGATTCTCAATTTTCTGGATTCAGAGTGTTTTACATCTGTTTCCACCAAAGCACTTTTTAAAACTTWTTTAAAAGTTTGTATGATCCACAGAACTCCCAAATAGAGTATCATTTACCATAAATTAGCTTTTCCTAAGGAAACTCATGACACCAGCTTGGGCCACTCTCCGCCCTGCCCTGCAGTGGCTCGCCCTGGGTGCATCGGCATACCTGACTCAGACATCAGCGGTACATGGGACAGTCTGCTCCGGGCCCTGGTGAGGGGCCTCCGAGGGTAGTCTTCGTTAGACTGCACGTCACCACTCTCAGGCGGGGAGCTCCCCCTCCTGTCCTCACCTGTAGCCCCACAGCCACTCCCGTTAGTCCTCTCATCATGTGCTGGGCCTGAAGACCCCCCTTGGGGCAGAGTCCTAAAGGAAAAGGCGGATCTCGTCCCATCCGCGCCATTCACAACACAGGCCCGGCTGGTGGAAGGCCGCTCCTCATCAGAACACCTGCCCGGTCTCCTCTGAGACTCCTGGGGCCGGAGACAGCAGCATCTGGGGCAGACAGAGCCCTCTGCGTCGCCCTCCTCCATGGCCTCAGAGTCCTCTGACCCACCAGGGGAGCAGACACACTGTCTGGACACATCCACTTCCGGAGGGCTCGGCTCGGAGGACCCGCCGCTGGTCACCGTCCTAACAAAGTCCGGGCTCTGGGAAGCGGTGCTGGGCGAGCTGGAGTTTCCCGCGGTGCTGGCCGCGGTGCTGCTGCTGCAGCTGGGATAAACATCCTTGGATTTTTTCTTCTCAGAAACATCCCTAGCTGCTTTCATATCGGCTTTGATCTGCTCGCTGGTGACCTGACAGCCTTTCTCACAGCTGCTCTCCTCCAGGGGAAACGGCCTCGCCTGGTCCATCTGATGGGAGTTGTTGGACCTCTTTCGAAGTGGAGTTTTGCCTTTTCCACTTACTGCTTACAGAAAGAAGAATGACCCGAGGAAAAGAGAAGATTCAGTACAAATTCCAGACAAAAGGCAAGAGGAAATCTCAGCAGGAGACCAGTCACCCAGCTGTCTCCTTAGCTGCTACAAAGCTCCGTACCCATCTCCAGTGCTTCTCCAGCGTGCCTGCTAAACGCCTCCACGATCTGATTTGAAACTAACTTCCCATCCGCCCCCTCTACCTGCACCCTGTGCAGGCCCGGCGTCTCCCTCAATATAGGCCGAAGGGCCTGGGGTGCCGTGCCACCCCTTGGTGCGCCCCACCCTAAGGCCTGAAACGCTGTGGTCTAAGTTTCCTACCTGACTTCAGCTGGACTAAAGGCTCTTAGGGACAGATGGACCTGACCCTTCACAGCACCTACAAGGTCACTCCAGCACAGCAAGGCTTGACCAATACACACAGAATAAGCAAAGAAGACTGGYTTCTGGCCAGTGCAGTTCAGTTGCCTGATTTCAAAACTGAATTTTCTAGGAAAAATTGTAAGTTAGTCAGCTGGTCCCATTCTTGCTACAATTTAGTTTCCTTGAAACTTTTCAGCCACAGTGTATTATTTGAATTTTAAAAAGAGTGAACTAAAAATGAATAATCGGCCAGAGGTTAGTAAATTACCGTAAGTCCAAAAAACCAGAGCCTTCCAAAATAAAGATTATATATGATTCAGATACAATGTTAACTGTGTGCTGAACACTCAAWCACATTTAGAAGAAGAAAAGAACACACGGTGTAGAAAAAGTAAAAAGAGCTGGAGAGACTAYCCTTTGCCRACAGYMCTGGCACATGGTTCTGAGCACTGAGGCAAAGCCGGGCAGGAAGAACTGTGAACCKAGGAGAGGAAAGAACTGCAGTTTCTYAGTAAAGCAGTAGAGCGAGCTGTTGCCTGGGATGAATGGGAAGCCAGGAATTATTTAAAAAAACAAACAAAACAGAACAAACAAAAAAGCCCAACATATTTTAGGAGCTGGAGCTACAGCTCAGTGGCAGAGTGCCTGCCTGGCATGCTAAAGGCCTCGGTYCGAACCCTCAGCACCTCCGAACCCACATAAACAGAGGGAAGCCTGCATTCCTGCACTTCCGGGACACCCCCAGTTCTGCAAGAGCCACCAGACCAGACTACAGGCGGACAGAGGATCGGGTCGGCTGCGGAGTGACCGCGGATGACCCGATACCTACTCCCCAAGGCGGCCAGCCCACGCTCCTGCTCCGCCTCCGCCTCCCTGGCTCCGGAGCACACGTCAGGTGTGTGAGCTGCACTGTAAGCTGCAGTGCTCACACATCACGGGGGCTGAGGGGAGCAGTTCTGAAGCCTCCCACTACGAGCCAGAGTTGGGTGTCCTCTCTCACCTGCCGTTTCCCTGGACTGTCCAGAGTCTCCAGTTTTTTCTTCCCGTTCTGAGTAACGCCGGGCGCCATTCTTAGGAATCCACACTTCTTGGAGTTCCAGACTGTCTTCCTCATCATCGCTCTCTGAATCGTGAACGGCAATTGGTGTTGGTTTTACCACACGCTGTAGACCACTAGGTCCTGAAACAAAAAGCACGAGATGAATACTTCTTGCTCAAGAGAAACTCTCTCGGAAAGTACTGTTTAAGAGATCTGGGGTCATAGAGATACTTTTGGCAGGGTAGCCTCTGTCACTTAGTCAAACACATACTCAGGTGAGATTCTGTGAGAGCATTTTAACAAGTTAAAGCCATTATGACAGCAGGAAGTATGACCAGAATGACATCTAGAAGCAGATTAAAACATGTCCCAACTTCACTAGTTCAGATAGCATAATAGGTCATCCTATAGAATCAAAGCAACAGTTGCAGTATTTGAAGACTAAGCTATAGTTTCCCAGTTTTACAAACATATAAGCCAAGCAAAGCAGAGAAAGCTCAGTAGGCATGAAGTGGGGGTACGGGCCTACCCCGAGGGCCTCGTGCTGCCCTTTGGGATGGGTGGGCGCCTGTGTGAAGCACGCAGGAGCCCCACTCCAAAGCTTCTGCTCTTCTGACCTGGCCCTGACAAGTGACTGACATTAGTACAACTAACAAAACACAAGCTGCACGAAATCTGGTCTGCCTGTCCCATGCCCCTGTCCAAGCCTGGGAAGCTGACACCCAGTAAGTCTGCTGGGTAAGTGACCGCCTCTGTAACGAGGTATCGTGACAGCAGATCAGAAAGGACAGTGCTGCATTCTAACCTCCCAGCAGAAAGCAAAGAGCTGCTCCCAGTCACTAGAGGCCTATGGCACTACCCTGCCTCTGTAGTCAGAGAGTAGGCTGGTCTACTGAGTGACCCAGGCTGGCCCCGCCTCGCTCCTCCTCCCCTGAGGCCAGAACAAGCACTTTTTTTTTTTTTTTAATTTAAGTTAAAAAAAGTTTCTGGGCCTTTCATAAACGGGCACTTACTCCCATCATTTTCACAACTCTCTTCCGACCTCTCACACTTATGACTGCTGCGCGTCACCACACACACACACACACACACACACACACACACATACACACAAACACACACACAAAGCAAGCTTGCTGTGAGCACTGAACCCTGCTCATACAAACAGAAATATACTTAATGGGGTTCTTTCAACAATCTGAGTGCTTTCTTTTTCTACATCCACACATAAGATAGTAAATAAGAAAAAACAGTTGTTGGTTGCGGCTACAAAGAAAAGAAAAAAAAAGTGAAAAACCAAAGGACACAATCACTTAAGATATAGCTAGCTGCACAGGACACAGAGACTAGCAATGACTTCTAACTTCTCGGTAGTGAGGAGCAGTCAACACAGCAGAGCTTGTGCTTGGGACTTCCTATTCCCCGTCACACTCAGCTCTAATGTCCTAAGGATGGATGGAGAAAGACTGGCGTGGTTACCTGCTCGCTCCTCATCAGCGTCCATAGGAAGAACTCCCTGGTTGTGGGCTGGCATGCCACTTCCACTCTCAGCTACCACTTCTCCATCTTCCTGGACCATGTCTTCCATCTCATTCAATGCTTAAATAAAAATAAAGTAAAAACTAAAGAAAACACAAACATCTACAATGTGTGCAAGACTGTGGCAGTGCTAAGGACAGAAAATCCTGTCACTGTAACTGCTTCAGTAGAGAGATAAAGAAGTGGCCCTCTAACAACAGAAAAGGAAATCACAGATAGAAAAGGATTATTGCATCAACCAATGTTAGACAAAAGCAGGGGGAAAGTCACAGTTTTCATCCCTGAAGGGGATAGCTGGATGATGTCTCCATTAAGGTGACTGCTTGATGATGATCATCATCTTATGAACAATGACCCTTGTGGTACCTGCCGTTTTACCCAGGCTGTACTGAACATGCAAACTCAAATTCTACCTTACTTACAGATGTACTTGAGGTTAGGCTGTGATCTATTGATTAATGCATGGCAAAAATCATTAATCAACTGCATATAGTTTCTAATACTTTAATGGCATTTAAATGCTGGCTCTTCTCCAGTGTTTACTATATCTAGTGAGTGCCAACGATGAGAACATGTGGTTTTATTCTCACATTATTACAAAGGATAAGTCCCATGAACACTTTAAGAGCAGTAAGCTTCAACTTACAACCACTAATAATAGCTGACATCATCAGGTGTTTACAAAATTAAGTGTAAAATCTCTCAAGGTAGTGTGCAAGACATTTAATCAAGCAACATCATACTTCCTCAAAAATCGTTGGATGATCTGTTTGAGTCAGAACAGCAGCAGTATTGAATACAACAATGAGAGAGGTCTTCTCTCTGCTGAGCTATGAGCACACTTTCCCAGTGCCCTCTATCGCCACAATTGTGCTTACAGGGTTTGCATAGTTTTGCACTGAATTTTAAGAACTTCCCAGAGATGAGTTATGCCTTTCAAATCTGTGTCTCTACGGTGCCTGTGACCTGTACATGGCAAGACTCTTGGGACACGTCAAACAGACAATATGCAATTCATGTCTTATCTCATCTTTACTACCTGCTGGCTCTACACTTCACTGTATCTTTTGCAGTTCGGCTCAAGAGGCTGACCTGACTCTAAGCTTACAGTGTCTATGAGTCTGTGTATGAAAATAACAAAGCTTGGAGCCATCTACAGGCTCATTTACTCAAAAAGGGGGAAAGTTTAGTGTTAGAGAAAGAGYTAGAGGTCAATAAAGAGTTGGCACTTATGATGCTATTCTAAATGACAATGGCTAAGGAGAGAAGAGGAAGGAGGGAAGGAAAGGGGGGGGGAGGAGGAGGAATGCTAAACAAGGTCAAGATCAGAGCAGAAGAATGGCTAGAGACTCCAAGAGAGGAAGATCCTATCAAATACAGCTGAGCCATCAGATGACCACCGGGCTTCAGTCTGGTGACTTTGCAGAGATAAAAAGAAAGATCTAAAGGCAACTCTCCAGTCAAGACATCTATGTTCACCAGATGCTTTCAATTACAAGTCTTCCCACAGGAACAGACACCCTATTTCTTAATACTTACAATGTCTACGGGAAAGACAAAGATGGCTACAGGAATTATTTTTCTAGTTTTGAGAAATCAACTGAGAAGCTAGAACACCTGGTAAGAAAAGYGCCTCCGCGCCTCCTTTCTTATTAGAAGGGTGTGTAGAAGGAACCTCTTGGCACCTGGGTTGACATACAGCAGCTGGCCAAGAACTACTAAAGCATCGGGCAGGTAATTACAGAGCTGAAATGTTATCAATTGGAATTAGCATGCGTACTCCTCGGCTGCAGAGCTGAAGAGTAACAGTTTGTGAGACATGCCCATGACTACAGCTGGTGCTCATCTCTTCTCATTTCAATAGTTGGAGAGGCTGCTTTGCCACAGACCTCGGTTAATTAGGCCTCTAACGCTACCAATGTACCCTAAGCCCCAGGATCTATCAGCCCTCCCCACTCTCTGAATTCTCTTATAGATTCTGTGTGTGTAGACAAAAGAGTGACAAGCTCAAACAAGAAAGACAGGACCAGACAAGCCAAAGCAAAATTCATTTGTCTCTGGAGCTCATGAAAGATCTGCATAATTACCATCGGCTGCAAACTGTGCCTCTCCTGGTTGTAGGTCTGGACGAAAGTCATTGTCCTCATCCGAATCATCTGGGTGATGGTGATTGTTGTCATGGATGTTGGCGTTATTATTCTGAGCATTATTATCATTGTCATTGTTGGAATTCTGGTTGCTGACAAGTGCTGAGGAAACCCCAATTCCAGTTCCTGCACTCAGACCAACTCGAGCACAGCCCTGGACAAATACATCATGTGCTTATTGATTTGGGATACTACACACAATACTTTAGTAGTAACCTTTCATTTATCTTTACATAAGGACTAGTATTTAAAATTACAACTTAAGAAATGTTTTTTGTTTGTTTTTGTTTCCTGTTTTTTTGAGACAGGGTTTCTCTGTGTAGACCAGGCTGGCCTTGAACTCAGAAATCCGCCTGCCTCTGCCTCCCAAGTGCTGGGATTAAAGGCGTGCGCCACCACCACCTGGCTATTAAGAAATGTTTTAAAATATATATAAGAGGATCATTCAAGGCTCACAACGTTCCAAGCACTAAAGCCTCCCTAGCCTGATCTCTAAGCATCAGGAGCATCCCAGGAGAGATCTGTGGGACAGTACACACCAGTCAGTGGGCTGGCTGGGAACTGGAAACAGGTTCTGTGACCCATGCTTTTTCAGTTCTAATAAACCGTCAACAGTAAGGCCAGAGCCACAGCAGCGCAGAGCACCGTGAGCAGAGTTATAAGCGTGAGGCAGCTGTAAACTACGTTTTAAACAACTGGGCAGCCTTCGATATATAACTTATTAGGAGATGGCAGCAAAGTCAAGCATTTCCAAAGTAAACACCTACTCCTTAGACTGGAGTGCCTGCTGGCCCGTTTCTAAGCACTCTGGAGAAGTCTCTGTCCTGCCGCGGATTTGCGGCTTCACCCCATCTTACCCCTAATTTACAAWAGGGAGGTGGCATCCTTCCCTTCTCTGAAGAGCCCTTTATTAATATTCACTGATAATAACARGAGGCCACCCATTATCATAAATGCTATACCTTCTCTGAAGATGGAACTTTTATAAAGTTACAACTATACAACAGCATAAAGGCACATTTATTAAGAAGAAATAAAACATCAGACTGTTTTCCTTTCTTCCATGTACCAGAGGAGACTGAAAAGAACACAGCACAAAAACTTCTCTCAACTATGATTTACCTTGGGTGGCTCACGAAACATCTGGTCCAGCGAAATAAACTCCAGGCTGGGCAATAATTCAACAAACTGGCCAAAAGACTCCAGCTTCAAAGCATGGCACCGCACGAGGTTGATATCGACCAGTCGGGTCCACCTAGAGTGGTCTGTTCAAAGTGACAAAACAGAACGTACTCAAGTAACTGATGAAGTTTTGCTGCAGATCACAAAAGACTTTCCTTGCAATCCTTTTTCTCTGAGTAACTTTTCCTTACTTCATGGTCTTTAAGGCTTGATGACTCCCTACTATGATGCTTCCATAGCTAATTTCACTGAGAGGTAAATGACACAGGAGACACTGATGTGAAACTAAGGTGGCCCTGATTAAGATGTCGTCTCTTCATCAGCCTACATGCCTTTAAGCAACAGGACACTGGGTAAGCAAGCATGGCACAGTCACTTAGTCGAACAGATGCACCTACTTTGACAGAATGAGAAGAACTATATGCTTGCTGAGATGGACAGCTCTCCTGAACATACTTAGTACAAAAAATAAGGCACAGGACAGTGTACACACAGGAAGATCTGTCTGTCTATAAATCACTTTAAATACTATAAATGTATAGGATGTAATATGCACAAAGTAATTTGTCCAGAAGAATATATAAGAAACTGTTGATGATGGTTACCTTGAGAAGAGGAGACTTTTCATTTTGTACCTTTCTGCACTGTCTGAAATTTATCAAGTGCATGTATTACTTTAATTTAAGTGTTAACAGGAGTTCTGAATGATGGGATTATAAGCCATTTTTTGTTTTCTTCTTTATACTCTTCTGTATTTAAGAAAAACAAACCAAAAACCCAATAAATGTTATTTTTTAAAGTGATCTATACCTGCTATATACTAAAATTCCTAATTTCCAGTAACACGTGGGCCACTGATAGGTGAGGTATAGCCACTGTGGCACGCCATCTCAAAGAGGCTCGAGAGCACTGCACGGTCCTGCGAGCGGCTCTGCAGTGAGGCGCAGGTCGTGGCAATTGCTCTGACAGCAGAGGCCAAGGGCTCGGTAAGAAGTGCAAGGGTCTTTGCGTGGTTAAAGTAGGCGTCACAAGAAACTCATCCTCAAACTGCTCATCTACTCAMAGCCTTGTGAACACAGCCGTTTCAAGGCTATGAACAGCATTACCCTCTTAGAGAAGATGGACTTGCGCCATTAGGAAAACACATCAAGTCCCGGATTCACTCGCACATGTGATGGGGTAGGCAGGAGAGATGAATGAAATTAGGGCTTCTGGTCAATAAAGGATTCACTTCAGGTTAGAGTTCCAGAAGTCAGTAAGGAAGAGCTTAGAAATATGGCCGTATTTGTCTTTCCAGATGATGTGCCATCTTGAAGGTAATTCTCAAGGAAACGACAGTCTAGGTTCTGGGCTGTGACTCGTAATTGTCTGTGAAAAGATGTGCGTGTGATGACCAGCACACTGAAATCTGTAACTGGGGCAGGCTGAACTTCTATGCTAAGAGCTGTAAAAACTGAAGATTTCCAGCTCACTGATTAATGGTTCTCAGAACTTTTATGAACAATCCACAAAAGATATATGTATAAAAAATATCTACATTAGGAATATAATAATATCACATGAAAAAAAGACATTAATTCACTGCCAAAAAATATAGTGGTATTTCCAAGTTTACAGTACCTGAGATCCAGTTGTACGGGTTGTGTAGATGAGGACAGTTATAAATTGCCAGATATTTGATACAGGAAAAAACTTCATTGACTGCCTTCATCCCGATATCGGTAATGATACCAGGATTTTCTACTACATCAGCCAAACCATACTTCACCAAATCTGCATTCGCCATTCTGCCTAGAAAGAAATCAGTGTCAAACAACATCTCAGTGTCAGGGAGGGTTGCCAACTCTGTGTCCTACCCTTTCATGGGATTAAACTGTTCTGCCAATGGTCGTCAACAGGCTGGCTTCAAATTTAGAATGTATGGTAGCGTTCTCATACAAACAAGAATTTGTGTTAAAGATCAGGGATAGCTAGTAGGACATAACTAATACTCAACTGTTTAGAAAGAGGAAAAAGTATAACTGTGAGATGTATTGCTCATAACTATGAACCCTTAATTTTATCTTTTAAAAGAAAATCAAAACCATAAAAATGAAAGTCTCTCATAATAACATGTGTTGAGCTCTGATGTGGCCATGGGAAACTAGGATGGGATTTCACTATGGAGCCCACAGCACAGGTGATAGGTGTCCACCTGTCCCCTGCATTGGATTCTAACTCAGTCACATTCCACTGGTCAGGTCACAATCTTGGAGGGTCGGGGAGGGAGGAAAGACATGTAAATCATCCTAAATCATGTCACTGGGAACTTCTTCATCTCTTGCATCATTCACATTCTCTCTCCCATATGGCTGGTCCTCACTCTCTGGGATAGTTACTCAAACATAAGAGCTCTTTGAAGGATCATCTGTGTACTTCAATTGTATCCTCAGTATGCAGGATGGTACTAGGAATCTAAATACCACACACAGCATATATTCCTTGAAAGTAACTCAACAACCCTACAAAGAAAACTCAGTTGCTCTTCAAGAAACTGTCTTGAACAATAGAGCAATGTGTACCTTTAGCTTGAAATCTGTGGAAATAAGAGTTAACCTGTCACTCCACCCCAGGACTACCACATTTACTTTCCATAGAGTTCACACTTCCTAGTGCTACCCAACAGCAACATTTGCTATTTYCTGCAGCAGTCATCTTACAYCATCCTAAACATCAACCTCCTTGCTACTTTGTGGACTTGAAGRCTGCGTGTTCCCTTATGATGAGTGAAACCTTGTACTGACTCTATTTACTAGGTGTTGTCCACATAAATGCCRCACTGTACAAGGAAGAGTGTATGTCCTGCCTTTAATGCAGCCCACCCCTGCTGCTGAGGCTTTCTATTGGCTTTAATTCTTAAACCCTGATGTACCAGGAGTTCAGTTCTCTTCTTTTTTTCTCTTCTTAGAGGGCAGTTAAAGGTAAAAACCAGTACTTACTGGACACCTCAAGTATTAAAGACTGTTATAAATGTATTTATGGTTTTACTGTTGTTTTGTTTCCATCCTCACCAGCTTCCCACAGAGCTCTGAGAGAACAAATATATGTGAACAAAGACTCTCCTCTAAGTGTTCCTCGGGGCCCRATCGCAGCCACCTTCATCTCTGGGACACAGCAGCAGCCTTTCAGTACTCGTTGCCCTGATCTGCTAGAGGACAAAGGTGATGTTTCTACTTAGCTATTTTGCCAGACAAAAAAAGTGTCGAGTTCCACAAGAGGATCCCATTTCTTCACCTTCCTGCTTCTAGCTGGGAATTACTAAGATGGCAGATGAAATGAAGGGCAAGAATGAGCACTGACTACTTCTTCCTTGTTAGTTTCTGCCCTGTGTGTATGGGTACATCTGTGTGCCGTGTATGTCTCTGGTGTTGGTCTTTGTCTTCTATGCCACTTGAGAAAGGATCTATAGTTCTGATGCAAGGGCAGGCAAGCTGTCATGAGAATATCCAAGGACTCGCCTGTCTATACCCACACCTGTCTTAACGGAAAGCTGCCGCTGTAGCTGGGATTCTTTTCTTTTACTTTTTTTTTTTTTTTTTTTTTTTTTT
>BDUI01002647.1:95005-116910 GCA_002335545.1 Apodemus speciosus | reverse complement strand
AATTGTTGTAAATTTTAACTATATTACAAATGTCATGTGGGAAAAGTTTGAATAATGAATGTGACTGACTTAAATTCAACCCTGAGGGATGAGTTCCTAATTGTTATGGCATACTCAAAATGCTATCAAGCCAGCATCAATCACTGTAAAATGGATACTAAGAACTGTGTGCTCACAGTATCTACAAAGCCCAGAACCCTGGCTGGCTTACTATGGAAATGCAAAACATGAGCAAAGAATGGGACTGAGGAAACCATCAAAAGCAACAAGAAATGTGACAGATCAGAGTCAACAAATGGCACTATGAAAGACATCCTGAGAAAATGAAACRCAGAGTCAGAAAGAAACATGGATAGTAAAGTGAAGACAAGTGCAAACCTAGATAAAGRTTTTCTTCACCCAGGGTTAATCACTCCAGCACCAATAGCATGCTCACACCAGCGGCCACATGGAAAAGGAAGCCAGTACATGGATGTGAGACAATTCTTCTCCAACTCATACAAGTACTTAAGACATTAGTTCAGCTTACAGTCAAGAAAATACAGACAGACTATTCAGATTTCAGTATATTAAACACGCTCTCCACAGCACACCCAGGTAATAAAGTATGACGTCTTACTCTGAAGCAAGAACTCATCTACATATCCCAGGTGAAGGGTTTCAAACTGGGGAAACTCCAATTCCGCCATCTTTAGGGCAGAAAAGACACCATCTTTGGTTAAAGAAGGCTGGATGCGAACTTCATGTAACCTACAAACAGAAAAACATGTTAAAGGAAAACAATGGACTTAGATTCTTCCTGATAACAGAATTTAGAAACAAGTTTATAATTTTACAAAAGTTACCACAGGTATCAAGAACTTTTCTCTCTTTCCATTAAAAACCATTCAGCAACAACAACAACAAAATCAACCAAACACACAAAGCCCCTGAGATTTCTCTTTTCAAGTGTGGCTTCACACTAGGCAGTATACTTTAGCTATTCAATTAGTAACAATAAATCATACAGTAAGAATCCTAGAACCTGCCCAGGAACCCTTTGTCCTCCCTACGAACTTCCTTAAGGATGACCTAAGTGAGGTATAGAGTGGGCAAGACAGCTCGCTGAGGACCACTGGCCACGCAGGCCTGACARCCTGAGTCACTAAATTCAGTCTGAAGAACCTACAGTGGAGAGTGGGAATTGACAATCCAAAATTTTACCCTCTGTGTATCTGATGCTGGTATCTGACAGTTTTCTTATACTAGTGTTAATGCTTTACTTTAATAAAGGATACATGTCTGTGGAATGTAAAAACAGTAAGTTAAATTTAGAAACACTCTTTTGTTTTATTTTTAATAGTCTATTATTGGTATATAGGTAAAAATTTTTAATAAACTAATAAAAAATTTTAACTTAAGGAAAATGTAAAAATATACGTTGAGATAGACTACTAAGAGGTGGGAAATTGCTAATGTAGTACAAAGTGATATGAAGATACATTTAAAAGATTATGGACATGCAACATTGCAAAGGCTGTTTTAAGACAGATTTCTGACTAGAAAGAGTATCATTGACTAAAGCAATTTAGAAAACCAAGTACAGATGGAGAATGGCTGGAGAGGCTTCAGATACCAGTATCACCAATGTCTATCCACACCACACTCAGACACTGCTTTCCTGTGCAATGATACTATATGTCCTTCCAGGGCGGACCCACCTAGAATGCAGTTCAAAGGCTCCAGCTCTTTGACAAACATGAAGGGATACCACCTGCTACTCAAGTAGTTCCTTTGTATATTAGATCCAAATGAGACAATCAAATTTTATACACAAGTATGTATTCATTAGCCCCCAAGTTTTCTAAAACTTGTAATTGTAGAAGTAAATGTAAGGYAAAGTTAAGACATACCTACGGGCAGCAGTAATGATGAGGTAGCCAAGGTCTACTTCAAGGGCATTTTTGCAAGCTCCTAAGACAATAGTGTGCAAATTCCTAAAACCACCTAATTAAAGAAAAGAGAAACAAAAATAAACATTTCTCTGACTGCAGAACTTTTGGTAAAGGAGTTATACATGCCATAGAAAGCAATTCCTTGTTTACAAGTAAATGCTTTGTTGCTATGATCAAATTACCTCAAGGTGAATTAGTCCTAGCAGTTATTCCCCAAAACACTCATTCTGGAAACAAACCTTGAGCACCTGAACACTTCAAGGCTTAGGACAAAGAAAATGCTGAAAACCCAAGAGGAAGTACAGAAAGACTGCCCCCTCCTGGTCAAATCCTGAAGCCCCAGTGTATCACAGGCCAGCACTGCTTTAACTCATTTTCATGCTTGACTTTTCAAATTTTGTTGTAATTAATCATTTACTTTCCTGTGTGCATGAACCAGAGCACACACCCATGTGGGAGCCTGAGGTTCCTTTATTCCTTGTCACCTTATGCCTTAASRCACAATCTCTCAATGAAACTAGAATTTGTCATTTTGACTACGATGGCTGGCCATCGTCTGCGTCTCCTAGGGCTGGGGTTATAGATGCACGTGGCCTATGTAATATTAAGCCTTTTGAGTGCTGGGCCAGGTCCAGCATGGTCATACAGCAAGTGCTTTACCCACAGAGACATTTCTGCAGTCCCTGTACCTTTTTTGAAAGTATTACACCAAAAGGAAAGGCAGCAGACGAAAATCATTAATGTATAGCAAAATGATTTTGCTTGAACACAAAGTCACCAGGTATGTACACTTTTGTGTCTGGCTTCACTGACCAAAGGCTGCTCTGTGACTCAACCACAGTGCTGGGGGTGGCCCTCAGTCTGCTCCTCTGCACTGTGCAGAGTAGCATGTGACTAAGCCACACTTTATCTATCTTATGGATGATCAATGATGTCTGGATGTCCTACTTGGGAGCCTATTAGCACCAATGCTTCTATAAACATATCTCACATGCATTTCTGGGTAAACAGAAATTCTTTTCTGTTGGGTTTAAAGCCAAGAAGACAACTGCTGTGTGTATGGCCAATGTTAGCAGATGACATCTACSAGCATTTCCAAGTATAGAAGTATCAGCTCATACTCTCAGCATTGTCCTGATGGTGCACGACCCGGCCAACATGACTGTCTTTAATATTAGTAATGTCAGTGCTTCTGTAGTACACATTAGCTTTAGTTTGTACTTCCTAAGTCCTGTGGGAGCTTTATTTTTTCACGTTAGCTGTTGTGTGGATAAAGCCYTATGTGAAGGTTATGTAATAATCCTTTCCCACTTTCCTATGGGATGCCTGCTTGTTTCTTAATTTCAAGAATTCTTTATATATTCTTAATGCAAGCCCACTGAAGAGATCCATACTCCAGATCTTCTCCCACTCCCTCCCACTCGGCACAGACTGCCTTTCGCTCTTCATCATTTCTAATCATGAGATACAGCGTGTGTCAGCTCTCTTCAGGCCGCCTCTCTACGGATGGACACTGTGGTCTTCTTTACTCTTTTGACTTTTATCTTGTTTACCGAAATAAAAATAAATGGGCTGCTGCGGGTCTGGAGGGAGTCTACTCCACCTCTGATGTGGTGTGGTGCAGGGGCCGCATTCCGACCTGACTCCGTGATAACACGTCTACAGTGTGCTACGGCAGCACTAACCTCATCTTCACTCCTAACTCCCGGAGGAGTTTCCGTTCTATTCATTTTTTCATTTTACTTTCTTTTCCATTTTACTTTATTAATAATTTGTATTCAGTGATTTTCTCGTTTTAAGTACTATATATCTATGCCAATTTTTTCTTACCAATGAAATGATTAGCAAAGTGTTAGTTGCCTCTCCCCTGCAGCTAAGAGATATGAAGAGTTATTATAATCTGACAGATGCAGCTGATGTCCAGAAACAGGCGGGGAAGCCTCTATGCACTATAGTAAATACCAGACCCAGCAGCATTCCTAAAGCCTGAGCTGTTCTGGAGACCTAAGATGCTCGAGTCATGCAGGATCTCTCCTCCAAGGGCCACTCGGTCAGCAGTTCTAAGAAAGCGCTTGATAAAAAAAGGTATGATTTATTTACCAAGTAATARTAACAACCCAGAAAACCTGCCTCACCACTCTGTATCTTGAGAAGGTTTAACATGCATAAAAAGGCAAAGAACATTAGCCTGTGCTCATGGATACTCACCCTCATCAAATACACCATAAGACAGACAATCACCAGTATTATTAAAAAACAAAACAAAACAACAACATTAAGAGACAACTAAACAAAGCCAAAAATAAAAAAATAAAAATCAGAAGCCAACTTTAAAAACTGTTTTGTAACTAAAAGAAACAGATACCTGATCTCCAGCTGTCTTCAACCACATGTTGGATAAGACCTCCCAGGAAGGGGACTCGAACCATCTCCAAATGCTCCAGGTTCCGGGCAGATGCCAGGCCTGTCACCAGGGGCACATATTTCAAGGAATTTGTTGGTCCTGGAAAAAGTAAACAACAACAAATCTTAATATAGTAAATGATTTTAAAAGATGACTTTTTCAAAACAGAAACTGAGTAACTTATAAATGACAGACTATTGGTCTGGGTTCCAAGCTTTTCTCACTCAAAGTGCTAGTCTGCTAACCATAAACTTGTTCAGCCTAAGAATAGTATGCTAATCCACCCATARCTGTATAGGGTTACCTGCACAGTTCCTCATGACAAACGTTCGCAAGCTGATGCACAGGAAGTCTTTGAACGGCTGTGGCTTAGTGAGTCTCACCCACTTCATGTACAGGTGCCTTAGCATAGGGATGCAAGGGATTTCAGGAACATTGACCCCTAGAACACACACAGAAGGACAACAAAGTGRCAAAGTTCTATGTAGTCTGCATGCAGTCTGCTAGAGTCCTGCTTTCAATGGACAGACTATCATTCAAGGAGATTTTTATCAGAACCAATTACATAATTAAAGTCTACCAGATTTGCTTTATTTAAAACAGGCTATTAAAGAAYGTTTATGCAAACTGTATAATAAAGAATGGGACTTAAAATCTATTTTTGTGTTTAAAACACACATCTATCTCATAGCCATAATTCACAGTAAGATTCAAAGTAAAAATAAGTTTCTCAGAGTACAACTGTGAAGACAGAGGTGAGTTACACAATACCATAGGGCTGCCAATCACCTCTACTCCCCCATGAGTAAGAAGAAATTTCTCAGCACAAAATGAGGCCAAATACATTTCCATACTATGGTTTACAGTAGACAAGATACACCTTGATGTCATTCACACAATTACAGGAATTTTAGGCATCTGTAAATATGTGAAGAAGCTAGCATAGCTATGGGAAAAATCGGACACCTATTTATTTTACTATCTCAAAGTATTCAGGATATTTTTGTCTTTGCTGAATCTTACATACATAGAACTCAACCTGGAAAGGGGAAGCTGCCACTGGGAGAGGTGTCGGCAGATATGAAGAAGAAAGAGCGATACTTGTAATCCTAAAGGAAGCAGGGARCTTCAGAAAGCTGCTCCTCGGCCTGCCTTCTCAAAATGGCAGTTTAATTTCTGCTCTAAGGAAGAAAACCAGACTAAGAGAGGTACAGAATCCACCTTTGTGTCTATCACCAAGGTGGCCTGCTGGCTATGTGAGTCAAAGGGCAAAGCAAGAAAGATCCAAAGACAGGCATCTGATGCTCGGGCCTACTTTCTGCCAAACTTAGCCTATCAACAAAGGATAAGATGTATTTCTTCACATTACCACCAGTTAGCACAAAGCTGTGAGTTAATCACGTAATTAATACATTTTAGGGAAACTTAGAATTCCAATTACTTATAATTCCAATTAACTGGTACAGGCATTATGAAAAACTTCTACCTTGAGGTTACATCATAACCTCAGAAGCAAAAATCTCTTTATCACTTAAAAATCCAAATATTCCAATCCTTGCTCAGACTCACTCCACAACCTTATGAATGAGAGACAGGGGCCTCTGATATCCTTCTGTAGTCACGTATATGGCTTAAGCCCTGTTCTGTATAATCCACCGGGCCCTCCTATGACTATTTGACCTTATTTCAGAAACTTCTAGACCCTCAGAATATCCCCAATATCTGCATTAATCTTTGGGCATATATTCAACATAAATATTAATAGAATAATAAAATAATAAGCTTAAAAATAAAATATAAACTTAAAATATTAACAAAGTATGAAACGGAATCTTTGGCCTGAGGCTATGGCTCAGTTGATGAGAGCACTTGCCTAGCAYGCACAAAGACCTACCTGGATTTCGTCTGTCTGATACCACATGAAACTGGGCATGGTACTGCATGCCTGTAATCCAAGCACGTGGGAAGAGGAGGCAGAAGGAGCAGAAATTCAGGGTCACCTTTAGCTAGCTAGTAAGTTTGAGGCCAGCCTGAGCTACATAGAATTCTGTCTCTAAATAAATAAAAAATAAAATGTCACATTGTCTCTTAGCAGATTAAAATGGATGAAAAGTTAAACTTGATCAAATATCTTCCCCTGTTGAAATTACTGTGATGTAACTTTACAGTGCACGCGCATGGGAAAGCACAACATAACCATGCAAGCAAGCGATCTCTGGGAATGACCACTCACGCACTCCATCACCATGTCTGAGAGGAAAAGGGGAGAGACAGAACACTCATCCCAGTGCCTCTACATTGAAGACCATGGTACATTTTTACTTGAGGAGAAAAACTAACAATTACCTAGGGTTTTATAATGTTCTAGACTGAGGCTCAGTAGGCACTAGCTGTATCTGTCTATTTGAACTTCAGTCTATTAACTGGGCATGGAGATGCACACACCACCATGCCAATACTCAGGAGCTGGGAAGACAAAGATGGATTCAGAGCTCATGGCCAACCTGAGCTATGCAGAAGATTCTGACTCATTTCTTGTTTAATAACAAGGAGTTTATGCGAATTTTAAAGTTTAATTCCTTCCTTTCTGTATGTAGAATGAGCCAGTCAGCACAGTAAAACCTCACCCAGGGCTCAGTGGATAAAAGYGCTGTGGCACKCAGGAAAGGCGCCTGCCACGCAAGCCTGCCGACCTAGTTCCATCATGGAAGCCAGGTACAGATGGAGAGAACTGACTACGCTTACACTGTCCTTTAACCGCCACGTGTGCACCATGGCACACACATGCCCAACATCATACACACAAACACACAAAATAGTAAATAAACTTCCTCCTCTCAAAGAGCTGTACTCGAGATCTCTCCTCTACAGGGCATAATCAGAGTAAAGACAGAGTTCTAGCTTGATAGGAAAACACAAAGATAAAACCTTCAAAACTGTCTTCAACACAGCAACTGAAAAGCAACATTTGCCCATGAGAGATCTTTAAATAATGGAAAATCTGAGCTTTTATACAAGTCTCACAAGCATTTCTCGTTCTACAACCAATCAGTAAGATGATATTTAAGTTTCTAACTGTTTCAGTGATTATTCACTTACACAGTGTTTCAAGGCATGACAAGGGAACCGGAAAGCAGGTACTCACCAACTAAATGCAAAGTTTCTAACTGTTTCAGTGATTACTCACTTACACAGTGTTTACATGTTACACATGTCAAGGCATGACAAGGGAACCGGAAAGCAGGTACTCACCAACTAAATGCAAAGTTTCTAACTGTTTCAGTGATTATCACTTACACAGTGTTTACATGTTACACATGTCAAGGCATGACAAGGGAACCGGAAAGCAGGTACTCACCAACTAAATGCAAAGTTTGGATTTTGGCTCCTATGGGGATTTTCAGTTTATTTTCAGGAGGAATCGGAAATGCTCCGTTACGATTACGAAATTTCCCCAAAATATGAACATGCGGCATATATGTCCAAATGGATTCTACCAACTCCAAATGAGATGTTTCTACACCCTAGAAAATAGCACCATGGCAAGCATAAGGAAGGCTTTCATTTTGTATCCCAAGTGTCTCTTTCTGTACAAGATGCTAACTGTGAAATGGAACTTAGGACAAGTGTGTCATGCGTGCAGTCTGCATGGGAGTGACTACGCCCCACAGTCCCTGTGATCCATATGTCATCGACCGGCTGCTGTTATTAAAGTGTCCCGGCAGCACACTTACCACCAAGTTTGGGCACGCTTGCAAGGCTTCCAGGACTCCTGGGATGCTGAAAGCCTCATGGCCCCTCACTCTCCGCCTCTCGAGGTATCTAGGGTGAAGGCCATAGAGCTGCTCAACATCTGGCATCTTCTTCAGAAGTGTTAGGAAACTGGAATCTGTGAAGCCTGGGGAGGTCAGAACATGTGGACAGCTTCATACATATGTACTAAATACTTACAAGGTTCAACGACAATCCAAACAGAAAAGGTTTCCCGTGAAAGTTCTATGAAGCTGATGCCTCAGCTGAAGAAACCATTCCGAGAGAAGATATGCCAGTCGGATTACAAGGGAAATACTTCACACATGCTACCTGCATGCTAGGTCCCTGTTCTACCATTTCCTTGCAGCTGCTCTTTTATATGTTTAACTATTATTCCTCATTACTTCAGACAGCTCATTAAAAAAAAAAAGACAAAAGGAAGTTGGCTAAGAAAATAAGAACAATTGAAGGTGAGCAGATGCTGAGATGGTAACAAACAAACAAACAAAACTGTGTATCTGGGAGGCCAGCTGTGCTCTGTAGCAGAAATTAACAAGGTGCAAACAGAAATAGGCAAACCTTCACAACAGGAGCTATCGGTTAAATACGTATGGAGACAAGTCACAGGCATGACATGTTTTCTAYTACTGGAGTCTCAAAAGATCTGAAAGCCAATTGTCTGCCCACTACTAACAAAATATTAAGTTTCCAACTAAATCAAAGAACTGAAGCCTTTAAAAAATGTTCTATTTGTATATGGTTAATCCAGAGTTGCTAACTATAAAAAACCACAAAGGTAAATGGTAAGAGCCAAGCATAAATGCTGAAAGTTAACAGCACAGATCACATGTATGAGCCGCCAGGTAATTCTATCAAGATTCAGGGCTTCAGCTGGGCATGGTAGCACATGTACTGAATCTCAGCACAGGAGTCGGGAGCAGRGATGGGTGAATTTATGGCCAGTATGGTCTATATWATGCATTCCAGCCAGCTGCGGCTATATAGTTAAGAACCAGTCCTAAAAAATGATCCAGGGCTTAAACTTTAGAAAACAAGCCAGCGCAGCATTAAACACATTTAATGTGATCTCCTACTGCACATAGAAAGACTGCTGCGCCACACTTTCTGTTATATTCACTGCAGAGATGAAAAGCTTTGGGCTACGGGTATTTATTAGTCTGAAAACTGGCCATGTGCACACAGATTCTTCCTAATTTGATAAGTGCCCTGATGTTAATGCTAAGCTTGGAGCACATGAGACCTTTGCTGTCCCCCCAAATCCTGTTTGCAACTTCTGCTAAAGCAAATCTAACACAGAATGAGATAATTATCCTCATGCTGCCCTGCCTGATTTCTTGCCTACCGCAAACCATCACTCTCTAGAATTAAACAAACACATTCCTAAGTGACTAAACACAACTGTGTTTTGTCTCCTTTAAGCTAAGTTCTAGCCTGGCACTGCAATGTTCTTTCCAAGAATGTGTATGCTGGAATCTCTTGAAAGAGCCCAGCACCAAAAGCTGCACATCACAGAACTCTAGAGGTAATCTATACTGTTTGTCCAGGTATCTCCTGAGCCTCCACTTCTATGCTTCTGGTAAGAACTTCTTTGATATTCTCTTGCGGTTGAGTTTGTCTGCCTCAGCCTCAATCCATTTGCAAAATCRCATGGTCTGAATATTATTTTTTAAAAGCACGATTTTAAAAGACTCTAGTTAATAGCAACAGGCAAGCATACTAATTAGCAGAYAACTGTTAAGAGAGGGCAGCCCTTCCTATTACTATTTTAAGAAGAGCTTCCCAGGACATGTACATCATGGATACCCATCATCTTTTGTTCCCCTTCCTCCTACCAGACCTTCCTTCTTCCTCCCCTCCAAATAGTACCCCTCTGCTTTTATGTAAGTCACATTCTATGGACGCCATTTTTATCACTTTCGAATAGGGCTCAAATGTACCTGAAAAACCTGTGTACTTACCACTTGGCATATATTCCCACCACCGCCCTGCACAGAGATCCACCACTCTCACAACTCTCAGATACAGAGTAACCGCTTCCTTTAGCTTCCGAGAAAGACATTCCATGCACATGATATCCTGCAGTGGCAGGTACCTTTGTAATGGAAAGAAATACCAATCAAGTATGCATGCGGGTCTTTTCCCTCATGTTCCCACCCTTTAAATGATGTGAAGTCCTAGGAACATTCACAGCACTTGGTCCTTCATATGTTTCATGTTTTGCAGGCATGTATGTATGTGTAAAACATGTACTGCTGGTGACCTTGGAGGTAAGAAGAGGGGTTGGATGCCTGGGACTGGTGCTACACACGGTTGTGAGCTACCACATGGGTGCTAGGAATCAAGCCTGCAGCCTCTGCAAGAGCAATGAGTGCTCTTAACCCCAGAAACAACTCTCCAGCCCATTCAGCTTTTAAATAACTAAGGTAAGCTGGCAAATACTGAGTACCCAAATAGAGTACTAAACTCTGTCCATGCCACAGCTGATAAAACCTACAATACATCCTATAAGGTTTCAAGGACAAAGTATGTAAATAAAGACAAAAATGAACATACCAAAAGGCAAAAACAGTGCAAAGAAGAGAACAAACAAAACCAAACCCTCAGCCCATTTCAAGGTAGAAAGGGAAGGAAGGAGAGACAGACAGACTGGGATGCCAGCCAGCATCCGGGYCATCTTCACAGCAGGTACCCTACAGCTCCCTGCAGCTCRCACTGCTCCTGGAATGCCTCTCTCCAGTCAAGCACATGTGTGCTGACTTTCGGCACACACTGTTTCACATGCACTGCCATAGGTACTGCTAAAGCCTTTCCTTCAATTTCCTCTCTTCCCAAACTTTCTTTAATATTTTATTTAATTTTATTTTTTTACTTATTCACTTTACATCCCTCTCACTGAACCCTCCCAGTCRCCCCCTCCCACAATCCTTCCCCCACCCCCTCCCCTCTGAGTGGGTGGGAGCCTCCATGGGTATCCCCAACGACCCTGGCACTTCAAGTCTTCAAGGCTAGGTGCATCCTCTCCCTCTGAGAACAGCTAGAAGAACATATCCCACACACAGGCAACAGCTTTTGGGATAGCCTCCACTTCAGTTCTTCAGGACCCATATGAAGACCAAGCTGCACACCTGCTACATGTGTGCGGGGAGGCCTAGGTCCAGCCTGCGTAAGTTCTCTGGTTTTTGTGGTTCAGTCTCTGAGGGCCCCAAGGGTCCAGATTAGTTGACTCTGTTGGCTTTCCTATAAAGTTCCTATCCTCCTTGGAGCCTGCAATCCTTTCTGTTCTTTTATAAGAGTCCCCAAGCTCTATCCACTGAGGGAGATGGAGGGAGGGAACTTGGAGTGGGAGGGGATGGGAAGGGGAATGGGGGGTTCAGGATCAGGTGTGGGGAGGGACAGGAAAGATGGCCAGATGGCCATGAGAATGAATGGAAATCTTCAATTGATGGGGGTGGAGAGGTGGGGAGCACCTCCAGGACCAGATGGAGACCTGGGATAAGGGAAGACCCAAGAATCAGTGAGGATGACCATAGCTGTGACTAACTACATCTAACTACATTGGGGATATGGAACCTGAAGAAGACCCCTCCTGTAGCCACACAGAAACTCCAGTGGAGTACTAGAAACACCAGTCCATCCACAAATATTTCAACCCAAAATGTATCCTGTTTACAAGAAATACAGGCACAGGGAATGGAAGAGACTGAGGGAATGGCCAACCAATAACCTGACCAGCTTGAGACCCATTCCATGGGCAAACACTAATCCCTGACACTATTAATGATACTCTGTCATGCCTGCAGACTGGAGCCTAGCATGGCTGTGCCCTGAGAGGCTCCACCCAGGTGACTCTTCCCAATCTTCTTGCTCCTTCCTGAAACTAACAACCAATCTGTTTCTATCTAGTTTTTAATGACATTTACATCTATTTCTAAATAGCAGGAGACCTCATCTTTGTCCTTAAAAGCCCTCCACATGCACCTAGACTGTCAAGTGGAAGCTGCCTTTTGCCCAGAGGGTATTCCAGGGAGAGCAGGTGGTTGTCTTTTGGCCAACAACCCTGTCCCTCGTCCTCTAGCTAACAACTCCTGTGTCAAGGAGAAGGCAGGAGCAGCAGGGCTACTTCCTGCTGCTGCCAGTCTCCTGGATGAGTCTGCAACATTCTTCCCTGGATCCTTCAACAAATTCCTTATCTTCAAAGTCCATCTGAGAGGAGCTTCACTCACCAGGCAGGGCTACTACTGGGCCATTTTAAATGTGGTGAAACTAGCTAGAGAAGCTAAGCCTACAGCTCGGAAGTCCTACGGCGAGGAAGTGGGAAGAGCAGCGATGCCCGCATCCKGCAGGCTGACCAATTCCAACAGCCAGGTGTCTGTGAGCATGCTCAGTACCTTCCTGCTGTACTGTGTTCCTTCCTACCACTGGCCCTTCCACAAAGCTCTTCCTTAMGGAGAGTAAATTCAAATTAAATTTCCACCAAAAACATTATCGTTACTATCTAGAGCTTAAAACAAATTTCAGAAGATACACATTATATAAGCAATGAAAAACACTGGATTTAATTTCTAAATCAAGTTTTACACCGTTCCAATATTTTACTATTATCCAAAATATTTGCCTGAGTTAGTTTTATAACTTCTGAGTAACATTTAAAAAGAAATCAGGATGATTTTTTCATCAAACTTTCCCTAGAAAGTAGAAATATATGTTTTTCTATGATAGATGCGGTTAAAAACAGCAGCATTAAAAGGGCATACAAGAAATGGGGCAGGCGGGGGAAGCAGGGGACGGACACAGGACAAAAGCAAATTTTACATGAAAAATAGCATAATAAAACCTAATTTTTCATAAGTTAATAAAAACCATATTATAAAAGTATATAAGTACATCTTAGAAAAGAGTAAACAAAGATTAATTTTTTTAAGGGAGAACAATTTTTTTTTTGTCTCAAGCGCATGTTAAGTAATCACCACACAATTACAGCAGGAGTCTTCAGATAAAAATATTAGGAGCCTAAAAATAAAACTTAACCTATTCATTCTAGGAAAACCCAGACCACGAACTCAGGGCAGCTCAGAGTTTCTGCATTCCGTTAATGTGATCAAGTTTATTAGAAACAGTGCAAGACCTTTCGTGTGATTCTCATCTTTACATTTGAATAATCCCCCCAACTACTGTCTGCTTCAATGTAAAATATGGCCCAATATGTCCAAAATATATCCAGACATATTAAATTATTTCTGAGACATAATTTTTGTGCATTTTTATGGAGTTGGCATGATCAATCAAGGTAATATACAGCATGTAGTGATTGATCATCAATCAACATCTAATGATCATAACTATGCTTCAGAAATTTAATGTTTAACTCTTCCCATTTATATTAAAGCTACATATAGATCTGGGATAGAGACATGCTTTTAGGTTTTTTTCTCCAAATGTTTGTAGGCTTTGAGATCATCACCTATCCATCTTTTCCACAATGATGTGAAAACTAACTTTTTATACTAGATTCCTTCATGAATTTGAATACACACATGCAGCCCAGTTGTTCTGTTTTGCCCAACTCCTGCTATTCTCTTCAGCTCTTAACCTAGCTACATTTTATTTACTGTATTTTAAAATGTATTTGAACATCGGGTATAGGTAATTGCCTTTCCTGAAACTTTTGGCATTTCCACATACTTTTTCTAGCACATGAATTTTAACATCATTTTGCTATAGTAGAAAAAATACCTACAGTTTTAATTGGACCTTTTATTCTCAGATATTGACTATCAAAAACTATACTGTACCACAGAAGATAAAAGCTACAAAGGATTAAAAAATCCAACAGTATATTACAAAAGAAAAGTGCATGACTCCTTAAATAACTCACCACTACTTAAAAACCTCATAATCTGAAAATATTAATAATGTGTAAAATTCAACACATTTCTGAAAACCTAATAGGCAGAATTTTTTTTTCTGGGCAAATAATATAATGACAATTATATAATAAAAAAAAAACCCTAGAGGCTTAGAAAATTTAGTTATAAGCACGGAAAAAAGACAAACCAGAAATGAACCATATGTAAGACAAGGGAAATTTTAAGTACTATGTCACATGTACTATTGATAGACTAAAAAGCCAAGACTAACATGGTAATTAAAAGTATTGTTGCAACATAAAGACTGGAGAACAAAATACAGGAGCATTAAACTACACATCCATGTTTATAATGTAATGAGTGCTTTGAAAACACTATTTGGCCACGGAATCCTAAAACACTTCTGTCTGAATCATTGTCCGTAGGTAGAGAATGGTAGTCCAGGATGCTAACTTGGGTCTCCAACTCCGGAGAAGTATTCTAGCCTTTGAATGGCATGGACAAAGATAATGAATAAAAAGAACAGAAACTGGATTAAAATATTTTCTTTCTTGGTTTAATTAATGATTCTTAAAATACAGTTTGAGTAAGAAATATAACTTTACAGTTTTTTGGAAGCTTGGAAATGGCTCATCAGTTAAGAGCACTTGTTCTTGCAGGACCCAGGTTTGAGTCCCTGCTACCAATGTATACCATCTACAACTCCAGATTTAGGGGATCCAACACCCTCTTTTGATTCCACGGGCACTAGGCACACACATGGTACACAGACATGCATGCCGCATGGCACACAAACGGATATGCTAGCAAAACACTAATACGTATATGGTAAAATAAAGGAAAAAAAGCTTTATAAAACAAGTTTGATTTTACTTTTACATTATAGATACATAAAAGTAATCCAAACGAAATCCCACCTGAAAATATGACACAGCACTTCATGTGACAGCTGGTTCATGTAGTCCTTCTCTTCTTCCGCTGTCATTTCCTCGGGGACCTCACTGTCCATCACACACACTTTAGCACTTTTCTTTCGTGGTCCCATGGCTGTGCTTCCTCTTAGTGTCAAAGATCAAATCTCTCCTCTGATTTTAGTTCAAAATACCTGAAAGGCAAACAGAGCAGAACAGCCTAAAGCACAGCAAACTCAAACACAAAGTATCCCTCTTACAAGTGGGTTAGAATATTAATTCAGGGTCACTAATTGGCTAAGGTTAAAAATACTGATGCTATTACAATAGTACATCATATGCAAATTTAAAAAGGTATTAATTTCCTCTAGAGACAGAATAGCTTTCCTGAAGAACGGTTTAGAGTGAATAGAACCCAAGAATAAAATCTTATTTCTCATTTGCATTCTGGGGCTTCCCACCCAGCTGGTTCATTCAGTTTCTCCAGGCATCAATTTCTTCAGTGTGGAAAGCAAGATAACTAAACTAGGCAACAAGACTGCTTCTGGCTAGGAGCTCATGATTTGCTCCTACAAAATCAATATGTAAAGGCATGTCTGAACTCACAGGACTGACCCTTTCAGCTATCAAGTTCAGCTGCGCCCTCACCTGCGTGCCATTAATACCAGGGGAATCCAGCATTTTGTGTAAGCTAGCCCAAACAGCAGACTCTAGGACTSGAATTTTTAATCTGCCACAAATTACTACTTCCAGGAGAGGAATCAACCTTTTAAATTCTTCATTCTACTACCTATAAAGTGAGGGGATGACACCTTTTCTTCTGTGAAGGGAATAAAAACAAATTGTAGACCCCCTCCTTAAAAAAACATACAGAACTTGCAATTTTGAAGGGGAACTCACTTTTATATAGCATATATGTTTTGCTTTTAAAATGAAGCCTTAGTAAGGGAAGACAGGAGAAGGAAAATGAGGCGAGAAACAATGCATTCTGTTCTATTTATTGGTGTGTGAGTATACCGCCCAAACTGTCAGAATGTCTGGAAATATTTTAATGATGGAGGTCCAGATATAGACTAGTTCTGAAATGTGGACCTCTTCAGCATTAATGGCACATTGTAGACTGAGTGGTCAGGTGAAATCAGATTTATTCAGGTAATTCTTAAGTCACACATGCCATCACATACTTCAAAAGCCTGTAGGAAGCCTAGCATCATGAAGAAAGGACCTTGGAAGTCAGTGAGGAAGTAAGGAACCATGCAAAGGAACTTAGAACTTCAAGCTGAGATAAGTGGTAAAACAAAGCACACAGTTTCAAATAGCACATAGCATACCAGCCTCATGCACTGCTGGCTTTTTTGAAGGAAAGGCTCATTGAAATGATATCTGAAGGATGACCAGAAAATAGGGCAAACAGGGAGAAAGGAATCAAAAAAAAAAAAAAAAAAGAAAAAAAAAAAAAAAAAAAAGAAAAAGAAAAAGAAAAGAAAAGAAAAAGGAAAAAGAAAAGAAAAGAAAGAAAGAAAGAAAAGAAAAGAAACATTCTAGGAGGTCCCGGCAGCATATGCCTCCAAGTCCGTGGGTGGTTCCGCGAGCTGGACCTTACTGAGCAGACAGAAAAGCTGAAAGTCAGGCGGGCTGGGATCTGACGGGAAACTGCAGCTCCCTGGGTGATCCTGTATGGAGCTGAACAGGGAGGCAGGGCTTAAGATGCTCAGCTGGACCAAGGACACGGATTTAGCTAATCTCAACAGGCAAGCTGTCTCTGTAGGGGAGCAGTCTGTAGACTGACATTCAGGAGGGAGAGCTATGGTGGCCATTTTCTGCATAGATTATCAACATCCACACAGAGGAGGAAGGGTTTGCCATCTCCCTCTGGGTTTGAGGCTAGGGTCCTCAAGAAGCCACACCCATGTTAACAACACACATTCACTGAGGTCTTCACACACTCGGCTCCCTGATGAAACACCAGTCTGTCGAGGGGAACATGCACTGTATTTGGGAAGTTTGGGCCCCTAGAATAAAAGGACACAGCTACTGAAATATGCATAGTTCCCAGGGATCCTCTGCTTCGGCAACCAACAGGAGCAAGCATAGTCTAAGTACATCCTAAGTCCCTGTGCTTGTCTGTTCTCATCTCCTCTTCCCTCACTGAAAGGTCTAAGTGGTATCAGCATGCTCGCCAGTGCCTGGGTTGCAGTGTTCCACACGTAACCCTATGTAAACTTCCTACGTGGTTACTTCTAGTCCCAACCCAGGAAGCAAGGAAATAGAGTATAGAACCGTGTGTGTTCTTATCCAAAGGCACGTAAGAGCATGGGCCTAAAAGTTTTCAACCTGTCGGTCGTGATCCTGTTTGGGGTCATGTAGCAGATGTCCTGCATTTCAGACATTACGATTCATAACAGTAGCAAAAATAGTTATGAAACTGCGTCAAAATAAATATACAAACCAGCTTTTGACTATATCACCCCGTACTTTCCTGTTTATTGTCCCGCTTCTCTAGCTGAAATCCCTTCTATTAGAGCATCTCCTGAATGTCCTTCCCAGGCTTGGGCTCCAAAGTGATCCCCCTCTCTGGGACTACTGTCTCTAAATTCTCTTTGTGCCCACTCTTTCGTCTCCATTGCCAGTTCCCCTGCAAACCCACTTCTCACTGCCCAACTGCATCCATAGCTACTACAAATCAAACCCAGCACCCAGCACACACTGCCCTCTACTGCAGTTCACTAGA
This sequence comes from Apodemus speciosus, assembly GCA_002335545.1. NCBI lineage: Eukaryota > Metazoa > Chordata > Mammalia > Rodentia > Muridae > Apodemus > Apodemus speciosus. Next base: position 99,289 of record BDUI01002647.1, on the reverse strand, counting down.
CTCCTACACTATAAACTGACGGTCCTAAACACATACAGGCCTCTCACTCCCACGAGCTATCACCCATTTTCCCACGATACTATTATTTCATCATTCTCAATGGCTACTGGGACACTATCGATCCCCCTGTAGGCTACTGCAGTTGATGGCTTTCTATGTAGTACTCAGCAGGAGCCCTCAAGGCCAATAGCAAAGGTAACCATAGCTAGGCTTCAGTACATAATTCACTAAATAGATGCTTATCACACTAAGCATTTTACACTGAAGCTACGGCAATCTTTTCAACACATTCTTCTTACTAAGCTTTAAAAAAAAGCATTGCATAGACTACATCTCAAGTATGAGTCTATGTAGACAACAGTAAATGACAAATATTGGTGTTTTTCACACAATATGAACAGTGGAGCAGATGAACATGAAAAAGAAACTCAGTTTTGTCTCATGTTCATCTCAATCACTGAACTTTTCAAATTGCCCATCGTTTGGGATTTCTTTAAAAAACGAAGAAAAGAACAGACGATAATACAAAACAAGAAAATTGGTCTCCAAAGACCTGTGGCTCCTAAAGGGTAAGGATCTTTCCAATCCATCCTCAGGCTCCTTTTCCAATCTCATCTTCTAACCCTTCCCTGTGAGCCCTGGTACACTCCAGCAGGAGCAGCATCCCATCGGCTTTCTAAGCAGGGCTCTTTCCTCATATGTTATTTATCCTGGCTGGAACAGTCATCTTTCTTTACTCTCCCCCCACCCTTCCTATTTCCCCTTCTCTCTAGTCTAGAAAACTATTAGGCTTCAAAATTCAATTTACATTGTAGGAGTTTTGTGAAAACTTCTTTCATCTGAGTACTCTATGGAGCATATGATCCTACAGCAATTTGTGTAATATTAGATGTCACATTTTTGCCAGGAAAGGATCACCTCCAGGCACTAACAAGTCTTCATGCATAATAAATCCATTATTCCATATGCACCCACTAAGCATTTCACTCTTGAGAGCAGTTTGCTACCACAAAATTCAATAATCTCAGCAGTAAATACTAACAGGTTAACCCACATAACAGCTATTTACAGTAACTCGAAAAGTCATATCTATCTATCGACTGCCCGGATGTTGAGTAACCCTCTAGGTACTGTACACATGCTTCAGGTTTAAGAATTTTGACAGCCCTTCAAAAGACATGCTCCAGACTTTTCCTTAGCTATAAGGCTTTGATGAAGGGAGGGCTTGAGGACATGGGGTAAAGACAGACCTTTACATTGCGAGGTTGATAGGGGAGGCCATACTCTTCCTTTTTTGCCCCCACTGAATCCACTGCATTTAAAGCACCTTGCTTTTTATTATCTCTGATTATGCATTATTATTCTGCAGTGCTCTTTCAGAGGTATATTTAGTAACCTTTGGGGTCCCGTATACTTAAAATTCCTAGTTAACTAGCCTTACTATAACTAAGTTTACAAAATTCATGTGTTTAGAATTCAATAATTATAGAGATAAATCATCAAAAAGATTTATTCATGGGTTCAATGAGCCCATGAAAGTCTATTTAGCCTATCAAGTATCTAAAACAAGAACCCAGTGACAAAAACTAAATGATCCGGACTCGCAGGCTATTCTTAGCTCTTCCATGAGACCCACACTTAAGCATGAGTTCTGGAAGTCCATCCCGTGCTTACTGCCAAGAACACACCTGTCAGATAAAGAGGCTACAAGCCTTCGGCGAAGGGGGGATCTGAGATGACACTGGGTAGGAGACAGACTTTCACATCAGGACGTTGATAGCCAAGGGGAAGCCCTCTCCAATACAAGCAGCTACCTTTGGAACCTTCAGGAGGAATATCTTCATCACTCAAGGGCTTCTTTATTTTTCCTTAGCCTTGGTGCATGTAGACAAAAGACAACAGAATTGTCCAACTCAGGTGGGTATCAGCTCATTTCCATTAAAAAACAAACAAGCTAAACTTTGTAGAGTATTATCTCAATCACTGAGGAACAGGGGCCCTGTGCTCCTGGATGTGAAGAAAACACCTAGTGATTCATGACAAAGTCCCAAGTGGAGAGTATCTCTTTGGGAAAGGAGACTACTATGTTTTTCCTTCCTGGCAAGAGGGATTAAAAAACAAGTCAAGAGGAAGGAAACCACCACAGCTAGCCTTTCTCTTCCCTTCTTCCCAGCTTCTACATCCACCCACCACCTAACGATCTGCTTCCCCAGAGAAATGCAAGGGTTTAAGGGAGTAGAAGGTTAAAAGAGGGTGAAGGCAATTCTAGTTCTCAGCAGCAGGTGAAGGATGTGTCATGAGGGTGAAGGACGGGTGACTATAAACAGCACATAAACGTAAATATACGAACATGGCATTTTAAAATACCAAGCATTATTTCTAAAGTTAACAATTTTTGGAGGCTCTAAATGCCAAGAAATGTTAGTCTGATAGAAACGATAATCAATCCCTTAAAAATAGTAAATGCTAAAGGGCCCTCAGAGACTGCCTATAGTCACACTGCTGTTTTGTGGGTTATGAACTCATCTGAAAATGGGGCAGTGGCAGTTAGTTCTCTCTCTACTCTCATGCAAACAGAATTACAAGTAAGATTTCAGAGGCTCTTTTAGATGAACAGAGAACCAGAGTATAAATCAGGAAGTCACTTGCCTTGGGGCAAATGTTAAACACCAGGCTCAGAAGACCCAGACTTCCCCACCTACAGATCATTCTCTCTGATTGCTGGTCCTCAGCCACCACAGCTGTCTCTCCACATTCCAGAGCTACAGCACAAGGCCTGAAGATTGGCTTCAGGATGCTCCTATTACAATTCGGACCATACCCTCCTCCACAAACTGGGCTTCCACAGAGCAGCTACACCACCTGGGTAGTCCATTATCATTCCACAGGAAGCCTGTTTCCCAGCGCTGGAGCAAAGGACACTTCAATTTGGTCCTGGCATCCCAGGCACAGTCTTAAGCCCAAGTTCTTTGCCAAGGCCCTTTAAACCAGGTCTTTCTAAACTATGCCTCTCGAAGGCATCTTCTTCAGCCGTGTCCTCAGCTGGAAGGCCGCTAGAGTAACCGACAACATCACTTGGGTCGCTCCTCAAATTGTGCCTGTCCTAAGCCTTAGTGCTCTATCATTCCCTTGCTTGAAATTACACTTTTTTAATTGTGTAGCATAGATGTATTTACTTAACACTGCAGTGCCTAAGTCTGAAATCACCTGTGACTATAAATACCCTACCTCCTGAACTCCTTAAACCCCTTTCAACTGTCAATCTTCCTCTACCTGATCTATCTTGTCAGTATTTTTTATCACTGACTACTAATTAGAAAGGAGTAATTACTCCTCTCCTCTACTCAACTCACACATGGCACTCTGGAACACACAGAGAAGAGCTAAACTAACAGAAACTAGCTGAAATGGCGGGGATCTGTTAAGATTTCTTTTTCCCAAAAGTTGGAATCAAGGTCTTGATCTGTAACTGATCAACGGCAATTCTCTTGAAAAGACCCCTTTCTCTTGGTTACTGCTATCTCGGCATTCCTCCATCTCCTCACTCATTCAGTTACTGTTTGGTGCGTACGAGGTGGCAGCAAAGCCTTCCCACATGGCTTATACTCTTAGATTCCACATGTCAGGTTCCTTCCTCAATCATCCCAACTTACTAAGATCAAATGGCATCTCATTATCCTAAACAATAAACGTGAACATAGAACAAAGTTCTTAAATTATCCCAAGTGGTCTTACACTGCCAAGGTCATTCCGGCCTATGAGGTTTCTAATGCCTCTTTAGCTTCTGTTGGTTTCAGTTTGCTATGTCAATGGAACTTTGCACATCACATAATTAATATTCATAGAATACTTTACATATCCACTGTCTATGATACTTTGTATCCTCTTGCTTAAGTGTCATCCATCCACCACACCGCTTTGATTTAAAATGGGAGGAACCTATACTGATGAAAGGGCACGGAATCTACTTCAACCCTTTATTTTACAAATAATGAAAATGAGCAGCAGACGGGTTTGCTATCTGTCCCTGAGGCAGAATGAGCCGGTTTTGAAATAAGGACCTAGGCTTTCAATTCCAGTTCAAGACCAATTTTTTGTTGTTGTTGTTGGGTTTTTTGTTGTTTTTGTTTGTTTGTTTGTTTGTTTTTTGAGACAGGGTTTCTCTGTGTAGCCCTGGCTATCCTGGAACTCACTCTGTAGACTAGGCTGGCCTTGAACTCAGAAATCTGCCTGCCTCTGCCTCCCAAGTGCTGGGATTAAAGGCGTGCACCACCACCCCCCTGC
>BDUI01002647.1:40537-50579 GCA_002335545.1 Apodemus speciosus | reverse complement strand
TTTCTCTGTGATAACTACAGCTTGTGTCAAGTTGACACAAAATCAGCCAGTACAATTGACCCCTTGTCAACTTGACACACAAACACATCACCATTAAGCCTCAAGCCTTACTTTCTTATTCATCCCCAAGATCTAACTAACTTTCAAAGTCCCAGTCTTTACATATTAAAAGTTTAATCCTTTTCAAATATCCAATATCTTTTAAAATTCAAAGKCTTTTAAAAATCCAGTCTCTTAACTGTGGGGTCCACTAAAATACTTTCTTCCTTCAAGAAGGAAAAATATCAGGGCACAGTCACAATCAAAAGTAAAATCAAACTCCAACCATCCAATGTCTGGGATCCAATTAATGATCTTCTGGGCTCCTCCAAGGGCTTGTGTCACTTCTCCAGCTCTGCTCTTTGTAGCACACACCTTGTCTTCTAGGCTCCAGCTGCCKGTACTGAACTGCTGCTGCTGTTCTTGGTGGTCATCTCATGATACTGGCATTTCCAAAACASTGCTGTCTTCCACTGCAACTAGGCTTCACCAATAGCCTCTCATAGGCTCTCTTCATGGTGCCAAGCCTCAGCTCCTTTGCACGAACCCTTCAGTCCTGGGCCACTAAATTGCAACTCAGGCTGCACCTTCACCAATGGCCTTTCACGGCCTCTTACAGTGCCAAGCCTCAGCTGCTCTTCATGACCCCTTTATGCCTTCAAAACCAATAACACCTGGGTGACTCTTACATATTACCAAGTCCAGACACAGCATGAGATACAACCTTGGCTACCTCTGGAACACGGCCTCTTTGTGCGCTCAGAAAACATTTCCCAGAAGATGTCACCTYAATGATGCTGGTCTCTTCTTAATCACTGCTAATTTCTAAGCTCCAGCTAACCAGCATCAATAATCCCAGTAATGCAAAGGTTTCACTTTAGTAGTTCTAKTATCTTGTTAATCACAGCTGATTCTTCAGCCCCAGCTAACCAAAACCACAGACTCTTCACAGTCAAAATAGCAATGGCCCTGATAAGAGTCTTTAATCTTCCCTCTGAAATTTCACAAGCCATCTTCTGCAGTGTTCACAACATTATCTTCCTACAGAAGATCCCATAGATCTCTTAACACCAAATGATCTTCTAGCTCAAAAGTTCCAAAGTCCTTCCACAGTCCTCCCTAAAACATGGTCAAGTTGTCACAGGAATACTCCACAAATTATTATGCTGGTACCATTTTGTCTTAGTCAGCGTTTCTATTCCTGCATAAAACATCATGRCCAAGAAGCAAGTTGGGGAGGAAAGGGTTTATTCAGCAAATCCATAACCAGAACAAGTATCTACTCCAGTTAGAACAAAACATTGTCCTTTCCACTGAGGTGGTCCAATGTAGTCAACCTGCCACCAGGTTGCTGGCTGATCACCTTRAGGAATGGTGCCATCTCTGGGTTAGTAGCCTTGAGTTTTATAAGAAAGCAAGCTGAGCAAGTCAGGGGAAGCAAGCCAGTAAGAAACATCCCTCCAGGGTCTCTGCATCAGCTCCTGTATCATGACCTGCTTGAGTTCCAGTCCTGACCTCCTTTGATGATGAATAGCAATTTGGAAGTGTAAACTGAATAAACCCTTTCCTCCCCAACTTGCTTCTTGGTCATGATGTTTGGGCAGGAATAGAAACCCTGACTAAGACAYGCATTGAATATGTATTGTTTCCCTTTGTAAAAATGAGGGATTTGAGACACTAAAAGTGAAGTGACTTGATCAGTTACATATTATGACAAGGCTGGAGGCCAATAGAATCTTACTTTAACTTCAGGACATTTGACCTGTAATCTATTGGCATTAATTAGCAGCCATTTGAATCTAAAATAACTTGCACATAACCAGCTGTGGTATGAAAAGTTAATTCTTAGCAAAACATAAAATTATATGGCAAAACACATGAGTTGGCATGACTACATATGATCCTAAGTTACATCTTCCACACAATAAAAGGTATAAAGAGGACCTTTTGTTGTAGATGGAAAAGTAAATCYGTCATGGCTAATCTCCATGGTCAACTTTATTGGATTAAGAATCATGTATTTGACGTGTCTAGGTGGGCTCATGCGGACATTGCCAAATTGACTTAAACTGAGGTACCAGAACCTACCATAGGTATTGGCAGCACCATCCCATGGACTACAGTTCTGGACTGAAGAGCCAAGAGAAAAGGGAAGCACAGATGAATGCCCAGATTCATCTCTCTGCTTCCTGACTGGACACAATGTGACTAGGTATCGTACACTTCTGCCAYAGTAAGGGACTATGACCTGTCTAGCTGTGAACCACAATGATTTTTTCCCTAACAATGAGAGAAGCAACAAACATGTTAGATTATGTCTATTTATTAATTCTGTACCAGATGTGTAAGAATAAACATTTATTTCCAAACAAATTTTCATATAGAAGAAAATTGAAATGACTTATTTGGGTTTTTTTTCCCAGCTCTTAATTTGTGCCAACTGACATGGAATTTTCTTCAAAGCTTTGTATAAACAAATAATTGCCAGATTCAGCTCCCACAGCAAAAATGGGATTGTCCTTCTTGGGAAGGTAGAGAACAGAAAAGGGGCCTTGTATTTATATTCTCATGGAAAGATAAGTTAACTTAATGATTCAAAAATATGTTGAAGTCCTCAATAACGATGAAATGGACAAGTGTACAGACGTTGACTTGGTGTGGAGAAAAGAGGAAGCAATATTGTCACTGAACTAGGATAAAAACAGGTCCAGRATGACCATTAAGGCAGCAAGGTGGGCAACAAGACATAAAGTGGCATTAAAGAGCAGTCGGTGAGTCAGAAACCCCACTCAGACTGATAGCAGTGCCCTTTCACTACTAAGTGACTACTGCCCAGTCCTGAAGCTCTCCATCTTGGAAAAAAATGGAAAGACACTGGAATGTAGACTAAAATATCCATCTGCCCAACAGTATGTGGACAGTGCGACATCCCCCTTCAATGCTGTGAGGAAAATGAAGCCTTGGATTTTGTCTCTAATAAGCTTCTAAAAACTAAAACAGTTTTATATGAAAAAAAAGAAAAGAAATTTTAAATCCTGTGTTGATCATAGACGATGAGTTAATGTTCATTTCTACCCAATAAAGTAAGAATAGCCCACTGACACAGACTTGTCATGAGCATGCCCAACTGATTGTTTCCGACAAGAGCAGAGATTAGATAGTCAGATACCTTCCAGGGACCTCTTGGGAGACTTCATTGTACGGAAGGGAGTGGGGTGGATGGTTGACTCTGATCCTGAGATTCTGCAATCGGGGACTTATTGTCAGACTAATTTATCTTTRTCGTGAAAGAACTAGAAGATTTTCTGACATAGCTTCTCAGTTGAGAAAAGTGGAGACCATAAATGGAAGTAATAGGGCTTACTGTTCTTTTCTGGCATGGAAGTGTACACACTACTGTTCTTGAAGTGCTGACAGTAGTTAAAGGCAGTAATACTGGGGTGAGAGAAGTGAGCTGCTATGAGTCACAGAGAAGTCATTTAAGTCCTGTGTTACATCCTAGCCAGATGTGTCATCTTGATTAAGAAATGGCTATTTCCATGAACAGAACCCTAAACTAATTTTAAAAGACTTAGTGAGTCACTGGGAAAGAATTCCTTCTGAAAGATGATTATATAATATGACCTAAATTAACACCAGTTTACATTTGGCTGGCATATTAGCATTCCTTAGTGTGTTCACATCTTCTTTGTCAGTTGACTAATGCTTGAGGTGGGCAGTGTTATTTTCTTGTTTATAGAGATAGAGACTGGTCTTTAGAGATGTTAAGTGGCCTAAGAGCCCAGAGTTACAGAAYGCTGACAGGGCATCGCTTTAGAAGCAGGTCCTTGGTGCAGGACTCGTTTTCATTCCCTTTTAGTTTCCTCTTCATGTAGGTTTGGTGCAGTGATCGATCAGGACGGTAGTTATCACCGGCTAGTTGATTCTCTCATTTACATTTCTTTTCAACTGGAAGGCTTCTAGGACAGGTTACAACATGGCTCTAAGCTTCTAAGTGCATCCCTTAATCCTAATTGCCATGGTTTGAGTGGTGACGCATTCTCCAATACAAAATGTACAGTTCGCAGACAGTAGCACAGCGAGCGTAGCCAGTGAGAGAGATAGCCAAGTGCCTGTGAATCTACCTGTTTTCTGTAGGAAAAAAACATCTGGCATTCTTGAAGCACTGGGATTATGATCTTTGTGGATATGTTAATGATCYACTAGGCAGACTGAGTGATCCCTGACTCTTTGACAATGATTGCCTTGTTTCCAAGCAGGGCTGACTAAAAGTTCAAGTACGTCTGGATGGATCAGGAACTAGAAATTTAAGCTGCAGACGTTGTGTGGTGGTTGAGGGCCAGGTCTGATCCCTAGCCCTCTRTTGCCTCTCAAGGTTTGAGGAGAGGCCTGCCTCTATTGCTGAAGACACTGTACACTTAGAAGATAGGACTCAGATGATTTGAACTGGATCTGAACTAAAAGTCTTTCCTGCGGTCTGGTTGCCATGGTTTCAAAAAAATACTAGGCAATCTCCCAAAGGAGAAAAGCAATTAAGCAATCCTACTCAGCTGTAACATCCATAAATCATAGCAATTACCAGCATAGCAAGATATGCATAAAGATATGCATAGGAAGGAAACCATGCCTGGTACTGGAGATCCTGGTACTTGAATACAACTATTCAAGGCTCATGGATTTTCAGAAAAGATTTGCCTTCCGCCACTTTGGTAGACCAACATAATTCCTTAGTATATTCTAAATCTTGTTCTTACACCACAGGTAAATATAGCTACCATCCCTTAGCAAAAATGCCTCAATTAACAGCAAATGGAGACTATTGTAGAAAACTGCAGCTGGACACAATGCAGAGATCAATGATTAGGGGGAACCCAGCCTCAGTGGATACATCTTCATCATAGTCCTACATTGAGGAAGAAAAGGTGGAAAGAATGTAAGAGCCAGAATACCAAGGAGTCTGTGGTGAAACAGTCTGTCCTAGAAATGTCTAAATAAACAAGACCGGAACAATGACAATATCAATGTATGGGTGAATATGGAAGGAGTAAAATTTTGTCAAGTCCCACGCCTATACCAAGAGCTACAGGTAACTCTAATGAATGCTAGGAGAAGGAGAATTAGCCTCTCTCAGGAATGAGCCCCTTCATTGGTTGTTCAATGCCAAGTGCTCAACCTTGAACCCATGTACATAACACAAACAAAAATAGACTCATCAGATTATACATATAAACACACACATATGTAATGTAACATATATGTATGTATTTAACAATGGTTAAAAAAGAGGCTATTAATGTGAGAGTTGTGGGACATGAGAGGGGTTTAAGGGAGGTTAGCTGATAGTGGTCAGAAAGGGAGAATAGGGGGAAGTGATGTAATTCTATATTAAAGCATTAAAAATTAAATTATATTTACCAATACATCCACAGCTTTATGAGAAAATGATGGAACTTCACCTTACACTTATGGTTCACAGGCCAAAAGTCATGGTCAGTAACATAAAACGGGCATAGTGACAAAAGCCTGAGAAGTGTGACAGAGGTCACAGCTAGGAATTTGTCTCAGTGTGTTGTTATAAGAATTGGCTCTATGATGCTACTGGGAAGCAAAATTTGGGGTTGTTTAAGAGCTTCATTCTGAAGCCAACACTTGTCARTCAAAGTTCCATCATTTCCATTTTGTGTTGAAGAACATATTTGTTTTTAACTCTTACTGTTYTTAAGTAAGGAGAAAGAAATGGTAGGAGTTAACTTGTTTGGCTTCTGTTTTTGAGTCTTACATATTAAGCTTCTAACAAAACTAGGTCTTAGATATACTATTGTGAATGTTATGGATATCATGAAGAATTTTGTAATCTGGACATAATATAAAGCCTGTATTCATTGGGTTGTGCGGTTTTTAAATTTTCTTTTAAATAAATGAGATCATGATATTAAGCATTGAGTTCAGGAACTGACCCAAGGTTTTCTTCAACTAGTGTTTGTAGGCTTAGGCAGTACACAAGAAGTACCTTAGAAACATCAAGAAGTGCCTCAATTTGATGTTCTCTCTGACCTGAAGAGCTTATAATTTCAATTGACATTGATAAAAATAAGAGCTTTGATAGGGTTTCTGTCTGCTTCAGATAGTGAGCACCTGCTTCGCCTCAGGATGGAAGAACCCATGTTGGTATCTGACGAATCACAGGAAAGCCATCTCTACCTTGCATGTGAGGATGGTAGTAGCCCTCCATGTCTTGTGCCTGTCAACACTGATAAAGATACTTAATGAATTCTTGCAGGGCTCTTGGACAGTCTAAATACTTTCCAATTATGATCTCRTTTAGAATRTATACAAATCTTATGGAGTGGATACAAAGATAATACAAACATAACTGAAGAGGAAGTAAGTTGAGCCAAAGAGATTAGAAACTTGTTCAAGTTTACACAGCTAGACAATAGTGAACAGAAGCATTTCTGAGACATAGCAGGAGAGCAGGGTGGCTCATTGGGGCACTTTCTATTTATTTATTTGCTGCTGCCACTGTGATTCTAGGCTCTACTAGAACTCATCCGAGTGCTGTTGGAGGACCATTGGTCTTCATGAGGTCTTAAGTGCCAGTTGTTGAAGCAGTTGCAGTCCTGAAAAAGATAATGGGGAAAAAAACCAAAACATGTAACCACATAAAAATGGTAGCTGCTATTTCATGTCGTGAAATCATTATAAAGTAAATGTCACTTTTATTAATATGCTTATATAAAAATTGAAATTTTATATTGTTATTTTATAGTTACATTCTTAATGCTATTATCTATCCCAAACATCTTAGCAGGTCACCATTTAGGGTGGAGAGAAAAAATGCCATAGATATGCAAATATTCTTGTGATTTATATATAAATATAATATAAGTAAAATCATATTTTTAATGTTTGTGTCACTATGTAAACATCAGTTATGCATGTAAAAACTAAATGGCTTCTTAAAGGTTGTGATTTTCCTGAGTCAGAAGGACAGATAAGGAAAATCGTCCTTGTGTATATAGAAATTTATTCACCCATAAACAAAATAAAATTATGGCATTTGCAGGAAAAGGAATAGATGTGGGGATCACCATACTAAGCAAAATAAGCCACATCGAGGAAGAGAAATATGTCATTTTTCCACGTATCCACTTATCAATGTAATTATATATACATATAATTATATGTATATATATGTATAATTACACGTAATATATATGTATATATAATTAAAATATATCCGTATGACATGAAAGCATAAAGTGGAGTATTAGGAGCAGGAAGGGAACCAGTGAAAGAAGAAAAGGAGAAGGAAGGAAGATAATGAACCTTGACTAGGGGAGGGATATGACACACAAATATAAAAAGTTTGCAAGAAACACCTTTTTGTTTAATGAATATTCACTGATAATCAAAAACAAAACTATCTTATGAATAAAAAGAATATTTACAAAATGATGTGTTTGTCTTGACTTTCTATTGTGATTCTTGTTTTATTTCTAAATAAATTGTTTTTAAAAGGCACTACAACTTGTTGGCGAATTCCCRAACCCTGATGAATTATAAGTTTTCCTTCTTAAGCTGGATCAATTTCCACAGTTCTTCTTTTATCAAAAATTTTAGGGGCTGGAGMGATGGCTCAGHRGTTAAGAGCACTGACTGCTCTTCCAGAGGCCCTGAGTTCAAAGCCCAGCAACCACATAGTGGCTCACAATCATCTGTAATGAGATCTAGTGCCCTCTTCTGGAGTGTTTGAAGACAGCTACAGTGTACTTACATATAATAAATAAATAAATCTTTAAAAATTATTTTTTCTAGAAGTTGTCCTGAATTTTGTTCATCATGGAAGCTTTTATAGAGAGAGAAGAAAGGCAACCGGAACGATACACTCCTGCTACATCCTGTGCTTTCTCTGATAATTTGGCCTTTTTAGGTTGCTTCCATGGCCACACCCTAACTATTTTAGGAAACTAATAGGTCACTTGAAACAAAATGTCCTTATGTTCAAAGAAGCCTATAATATTTGAGAAAGCAGCACATTTTCCTTAATATTAAGTGTATTGATGCTCTTAGCAAATCCCAAACTCAGAGCAAATTTACATTTAGAACTATCTACTTCTATTGCCTGTCTGCCCTGTGTCTTACTTATTTAATCACAAGTCATGAGTAACATAAGAATGCATATGGCATACACGCAGTTTAATAACACAAACGTTCCAATGTCCATCAACCAGATGCAGAACTGTTTCTTCACAATGTTTCATAAGCTTATTCCCTCACACCTGTTCTTTACTGATTGAAACTCTGGCCACCAGCTGTCCCTGAATCCATCTCTGCCTCCTTCCTTAGGTTAAAACACTCATTAACCATCACTAGCTCATTAGGAAACATTTCTTCACGTGTGGAGGCAGTGATGGAGCTCTCCTGCTCTTTGTATTTGCTGAATAATACTTGTCCCATTKGCTGTTTTCAAGCAATATAGAATTTGGCGGGAGGAATCTAAAGCATTAGAACAGTGAGTATATAGCTTTAAATACATTCAAAATTGGGTTTGTTTTAATGCTTTTTTTCTCTGAAAGTTTAAAAATTACATATTCAAGTGAGGCCCAATTACCTATAGGGTTGGTAGCAGAAAAATAAGATCATGAAAACCAGAACCCTGCTATGAGAAATCATAAAAGCAGAAGAGATACATTGTAGTTTTTTAATCAAACCAGAAAATGCCATAGCTCTTCCAAAGTCTCTGATAGGTGGTTGTATATTTTTATTTTGTCACAGTCAAGGCACTTGGTTGACTTCTAGTATGACAGGTATGGTAGTTCAGGGCAAGTGCAGGCTGGGATGGTACTTAGGATAGAGGTTGGGAAAAACAAGTTCAAAATTACCTATGTAATTAGCAGGAAATCTAAGACAATCACAGATGTTTGCAATTGTTTCTTAAACCCACCATTTGTTGGCTAACTACATATCAGGCACAGTATTATATATTCTGTGGAGAGCTTTGGGGACCACTGGGCAGGAACCTGACATTGGGCCAGGACAGGGAAATGGGCTTCAGGCAGGAGCCATGACAAGGGAGTAAGCTCAGGCAGAAATCTACTTTYAGGCTASAACAAAGAAGTGAGCTTCAGGCAAGAGTATGACTTTGGACTAGGGCAGGGAAGTAGGCCCAGATATCTTGGTCGTCCAGATAAACTCTTAGAAACAGTGGTCGCAGGAGTGATCACGGGACTCTGTTTATTGTCTTGTTTGTTCCTTGCCTATTTGTGTTTATTATCTTGCTTGTTCCTTAACCTAGAACCAACCTTATTACTTGCATGTAATTTTGTATAAAAGCGGATTGGGGAAAAAATAGACCCACCTCAGCCTCAGAACTGGCTGGGGTCATGCAACAATGTTATCTRATTGTCTTTTTGCTTTTTAATCCTTGCTCCTGTACTGGAGAACCTGCTGACTGACTGAGCTAGCTTGGTCAATATTCTGTATACCTTGGTTGAAGCCAACCTAAAAGAAACAGTATATATTTTTTTGGGAGCTGGGCACTAAAACTCAAAAGACAAACCATCTACCTGAGGTTACTCAGAAATGGCTGACCTAGCCTTGACCTGAGTGCTTTCCATCTTTGCAGTATCCTGGAGGCTAACCATTTCATCATAGAAACCTTACAAATAATTTACAGGATAGGGAGGAGCTACTGGGTGTGATGATTACCCCAACAAAAAATTGTGGTAATCTCTGGAACTCACAGTAATTAAGGAAGTGGAGCCCAAACTGACAGGTAGAGCAGCAGCATGGTGAATCTTCCAATCTGTGGTGGTTTTGAGTGTGTGTCATTAGGCTTCATTTCTAGAAGGAGTAAGGTGTGGGGAGGAAGGGAACACACCCCAGAGGCACAGAATGTAGGTTCGGGGTGCAGGAAGTCACAGAGAATAGGTGTGGTGTGGCCATCCTCAGAGCAGAGTGCTCACATACAGGCATTTAAAACCACAGATGAGGAGTAGCA
>BDUI01002646.1:70138-92190 GCA_002335545.1 Apodemus speciosus | reverse complement strand
GGAACCTTTAGAGTAGGAAGGAAAGGCTGAGGGAGGCCCTGAGGAGGGGGATTAGATTTCAGAAGGGCCAAGTGTTATTGAGGTAAAGAGCACCAGAAATGAAACAGGAAGCAGCAGTGGGAAGGAGAGATACCGAGGTGCTCAGAAGGGAGGCAGCAGGATGCTGAGAGTGGGCAGGGCACTTCCAAACTTGTGCTCAGTAATGTGCCAATGTGGAGCTAGGGAGGGAGATAAAGGAGATGTTCCCTTGAGTGCCTTCYGCCTTAGTGATCAGCAGCCTAGCCCCAGGGGCAGGAAGATGCACAGCAGGAAGGTGGCCCAGAAACYGGGGATTGGCTGGTAGAGAGGCCTGCCAGCCTGAGAAGGCTTCAGTGGGGGCGAATTGCAGAACTTAAGGAACAGAGGGGAAGCCCTGCAAACACTGGGTGGGTGCTAGAGGCAGGCAGGAAGCACGGCTAAGTGTCAGGCTTATAAAAAATGATTTTATCACCTCTCCCTAGAGTGGCATTTACCTTGTACTGTTTTAGAGGCCTCAGAGAAAAGTGAGTTCCTTATATACAATGGATGCCTTGGGGRCTTTGGAACTTATTTCTCTGATGGAACTGAGTCAAAAACCCCACCATGATTAGAGGCATGTTTTAGGCCGACAGAGATGTTTGYGGGAGCACATTCCTGAGAGGAAACTGTTCCTGCAGCCTAACAGCCCTGGGTTACTGACATAGGCAGCTGCAACCCCCCCACCCCATTCTCTTTCCAGTCATTGTGCCATCTGTCCTCCTCCATGTTTTCTTGTACTTGCAAAGTCAAGTATGAAAGCAGAGCCTTTCTGCTCTAAGCCAACCACAGACAGAGGCAGCAGCATCAAGGATGAACATACATGGTCAGTATACTGCCTATAGTGTACTACAGGACTGATACCAGTTAATTCAAACCTCTACAAGAGAATGTCTTCCTGGAAAAGGGGAGGGGGTCGTCCATTCGCACAGCACTCTTTCTGTAACTTATTCCACCTCCCTGCCCATCAGTGACAAGAGGGCATTTCCTCTTTCATGTCCACTTATCCCTTGTTCATCTTCCCATGGGAGCACCCACCCCATTGCCATGGCCTGTTTGCATATCTGTCACCATGAAAGTCTCAGGGTCAGAGACAGTATGCCTGATCCTTAAGAAGTCTTGAGGTGCATGATCTCAGAGATATCAAAGAGTTTAACATAATGATATAAGAGACATGTTTTAAAGCCAAGTCTGTCTCCAAAGCTTGTATATCTCACAGTTATGGGGTTTCTTGAAATAGAAAAAAAAATGACCCTGAGCAGTCAGTGGTAAGCTCTGGGCCACTGATGTACACGATCATAGGAGGACAAGTAGGAAAGGCTTCCCAAGGGAGGGAGGTCTCTGAGGACAAGTTGGTGAGAAGTGAGGAAATTCTCTAGGCAGATGGGGATGTTGAAGGCAGAGACAGAGTTTAAGAGAAATGGAGTTAAGGCTGCAGCATTAGAGTGTGATTTCTGTATCTAAGTCATAATGATAACTGCTAATGAGGAAAACATGTTTGTCCTTCAGTTTGGATCTGAGACCTCACATAGGCATATAAATCATGTATATATATTATACATGTGGTGAAGGGAGAAGTGAGACTGGGGGTGTGAATCAACTAGAGAACAGCAGGAGAGAGGTGCTGAGGACTGATCTGGTAGGACAGCAGGAGAGAGGGAGGGACTCTCTCTTTGTACTGTGATCAAAGTACAAAAAAACTACTACTACATGCAATTAACATACCCCAATAAAAATGGGGGGAAAGGAACTACTTGTCACAAAGCACCCCACATGTGTCTGCCAGGGAGTTTTACATCCATTACTAGCCTCCACTTATTCCTGTGAAGGTGTCATGTGATACACAAGCAACCAAGACTGAGAGAGTTAGGATAGCCTGTCCAAGGCGCCTGGTCAGCTTATGGGAGACTGGGACTCCAGCCCTGGCGAGCCGATTCTGAAGCCTGCCTGTGCTCCTTTCTATTACTCCATGCTGCCTCCTTCAGGCTGGAGGGTATCCACACCATCAGCTTGATCTGTTGCCTGAGCCTCTTTACAGCTCAAATAGAGAGCATGAGCGGCTGCTCCCTCTACCCCTCACCCACAGACCCAGGAACCTAAACCTCTGTGGACTTTGTGAGCGGACGGTTTTTATGTCTAGGCCTGCCTTGGGTATTGCTACAGCAAAGCCGGTGGCCAGAACACTCTGATAAAGCTGATGGGCAGGAAGGCAGACCCTTTGGAAAAGGTCAGCAGAGGTCAAAGACCTTGGAAATGTTACCAACAACAGCCTCTAGGACAAGAGAGCGGGATCCTGCCTCTCGGTTGGCTGGTCACATACACTAGTAGACTAAGGGAGGTCAAGAAGGGGAGAGGGGTCAGAAGTTGGCAGGCCTGCAGGCCCTGAGTGACAGCAACTTGTTCAGGTCTAGAAGGGAGAAACAAGCGGGCTGATGGTTTTGGCCCTCGAGGCTGGGAAACCAGGGCAGGGGTATAAATGGATGACTACTAAAAAGGCAGGTGGGAGAAATGAAAAGGTGGGGGCTTAGGGCATCGGTTCCAAGTCACCGGACAGGAAAGCATGTCCCTGGAATAGCTCAAAGGGCTAGCCTTGGCCTGGGGGCTTGGGGGTGGAGGGAATCTCATAAAAGGCCCTCGCTTCTTCGTTTTAAAGGTGTTCGATCTGGCAGAGGAGCGTGGAGGGCTTCTTGTAGTGACTTTCTGTGGTGGCTGGAGGAAGCAGGGATATGAAACCAGAAAGTGAGCAGGTGTTGATTT
Source organism: Apodemus speciosus (assembly GCA_002335545.1). NCBI lineage: Eukaryota > Metazoa > Chordata > Mammalia > Rodentia > Muridae > Apodemus > Apodemus speciosus. The sequence goes on along the minus strand of BDUI01002646.1, from coordinate 89,379 downwards.
TAAGGCATGGCAGGGAGAAGCCCTGTACATGGTCTGATGATTAGGTCTCAATGTCTTGCCAGAGAACTTTCCAAAGGACAGAGCTGGAAGCAGTCTGCTTGGGGGTGTTTTTGTTTTTTTTGTTTTTTTGTTTTTTTGTTTTGGATTTGGTTTTTTTTTGAGACAGGGTTTCTCTGTGTAGTCCTGGCTGTCCTGGAACTCACTCTGTAGACCAGGCTGGCCTCGAACTCAGTAATCCTCCTGCCTCTGCCTCCCAGAGTGCTGGGATTACAGGCGTGCTCCACCACCGCCCGGCTTGGGGGTGTTTTTGAAGCCTCTGCTTCTGGGAGCCCTGAGTCCTTATTCTAAAAGTCACCATGCCATAGGGTACTTGAGAGTACAGGCAAGATCCAGTTATGAAACTAGTGTGCCTATGGCTCACAGGAGGTGACAAGACTGGGTTCCTGGGAAGTGTCCCCAGCCCGAGGACATCACATATGCTGGAAGACAACTGGAAGGCAAAGGCTGTGGGACAGAACAAACTTCACAGGCTGATGTTGGAAAATGGTTAGGTGGCAAAAATAGACAGTTGGTAGAAGTTACATAGTCATCACGGGCTTATTAGAAAGGTGTTCCTATGAGTCATTGTGAAGCAAAGTGGGATGCCTCAGCTCRTGACAGAACCCAAGGGGGTGGCCACCGATCTTGGAGAGATAAGACACTCATTTGAGTGATGCAGAGGCCCTGGAAAGAACCATCTAGTCCTTTTAGATCCCATGGAGAATGAACCGTATCCAGGAGGACCCTAGGTTCCAGCCCCAAGAATGGGTCTCTGGCCTTTAAGAAGCAGCAGCCAGGTGGTCTTCCGCTGTCCCAGGGGTTTGGGTCTCCCACATGCTGGCTCTACTCTCTTAGAAGCCRATGGGGATAAGAGGAACTAAGAAGGAAATGGCTGCCTGAAGGTGCCTGGCAGTGACCTGGGTGCCAGACTTGCATAGGACCAGGTCAGCCTGGTCTGGTGCATATTAACTCTGTAATGAYGCTGACACTCCTGAAAGGAGGCACTCCATTCAGCAAGTATTTATAGAATATTTACTATGTGCCAAGATCCATGTGGGTACTAGACATACTCAGTTAGCCCGTGTGGTTTGCAATCTCCGAGGGCCCGCTGGATGAGAAGCCTCCCACTTAGTTACTGTTGGTTCTGTTCTGTTTTGTTTTGGAGACAGGGTCTCAGTTATGTAGCTCAGGGTAGCCTGGAATCTACTCTGAAGTCCATGCTGTCCTCAAACTTAACTTCCTCATATCCCAGCCACTGAGTACAAGTAAAGATGTGAACAGGACTCCATGGCTCAGAGTAATGAGGATGCGTAAGTGACACCGCAGCAGGGCCAGGGACCAGGACTAACTCTAACAGGGGTTACAGGGCTTGACATGACTTCCCTTGTGCACCTGGTCCTGTTCGGGAGGTCACAGGAGAAAAAGAGAACACTTTTGGGAAGAGCCATCAATCCAGAAAACTCTCACACTGGGGCTGAAGAAATGGCTAAGTAACTAAGGGTACTTCCTGTTCTGACAGAAGACTCAACTTCAGTTCCCAACAACCATATTGCTTCTGTAACTGCAGCTCTAGAAAGACCCAATGCCTCCCACCTTCAAGGACACCTGCGCTCACTCAGGTGTACATATCTACTTTACTAAATAATTTTAAAACATGTTTAAAAAAAGACTTCACAGCTTATTGCAGACTGCCCCTCCCCCCAGGTCAAGCACATATACCAGCCGCCAGAGGCCAGAGCACACATCCACACTTACTCTTGGGAAACAGATCAGGAGAGTGACAGTGTACCAGAAGAGTGGCGTGCTCTGCTGCCAGCCCCACCACAGCTCTCACCTCCATCCAGCAGCTCCTTGACGATGCTGTAGTCATCAGCCAGGACAGCATAGTGCAGGGCTGTGCAGCCCTTGAAGCTAGCACGGTGGTTTAGTCGATTGTTGAAGTCATCCTCTCGAGTGACTAGGACTGAGGAACAAAAAATCCAACCCTCCATTAATAACACACCAATCTGCGCATGCTCAGGGTAGCTCCCCTCAACCCCTCCCCCCCACTTTCCTTACCCATCTCCCTTTACTTCAGGGCTTCCTATGAAGAGCAGACTGGCTCAGAACAAGCAGAGATCGGCCTGCCTCTACCTCTTAATGCTGGGACCAAAGTGTGTTCATCACATTTAGCTCTTTTTGGCCTCCCTGCCCCTGCCCAAGATAGAGTCTCACCATGTAGACCAGACTGGCCTTGAACTCACAGATCCAACTGTCTCTGTCTCCTTAGTATTGGCATTAAAGGTCAGTGCCACTATGTTGGTCTTCTCTGGTCTTTTAGAACAAAAGGACAGCTATGGCTGGTCCTTAACTTGCAGTGATCCTCTTGTTTCTACCTCCCATGTGCTGGGATTCCAGATGTGAGCCACTGTGTCCAGTCTCATCTACTGGCTTTTGATTTTTTTTTTAATGTTTTTGAGGTCAGGTTTTTCTCTATATACTTCAGGCTGGTCTCAAACTCATAGTGGTGCTTGTGCTTCAACTGCCTACCTCTTCAACACTTTAATTTCTCTATGTAATTCTAAATATTAAGTAGTACCTACACTGCGTGCCTGGCCATCTGGGCAGGGCAAGAGGAGGTAAAACAGTGTGGCTTGTTTCATGAGCATTGATTGACATGAGNTGTCTCTGTCTCCTTAGTATTGGCATTAAAGGTCAGTGCCACTATGTTGGTCTTCTCTGGTCTTTTAGAACAAAAGGACAGCTATGGCTGGTCCTTAACTTGCAGTGATCCTCTTGTTTCTACCTCCCATGTGCTGGGATTCCAGATGTGAGCCACTGTGTCCAGTCTCATCTACTGGCTTTTGATTTTTTTTTTTAATGTTTTTGAGGTCAGGTTTTTCTCTATATACTTCAGGCTGGTCTCAAACTCATAGTGGTGCTTGTGCTTCAACTGCCTACCTCTTCAACACTTTAATTTCTCTATGTAATTCTAAATATTAAGTAGTACCTACACTGCGTGCCTGGCCATCTGGGCAGGGCAAGAGGAGGTAAAACAGTGTGGCTTGTTTCATGAGCATTGATTGACATGAGRTGAATCAGTGTGGCCTCGGACCTAATCTGACAAGAGGGAGATAATATGCAGATGTTTAGAGTATGCAGATAAAGTCTTTGTTGGGTGCATTAGGATAAGGGGACAGGTGAGCTCAGCTCAAGCATGAAGAAAAGGTTCACAGACACTGGGCAACTCAAAGGATGGGGGTCTAGATGAGAAGGCGGAGGTGGAAGGTGGACMRGAGGAGTGGGGGCGGGGCCAGGGCCTTCTGTGCAGAAGACAAACCTCCGCTGTTTACAGTTTGGTAGGTGACTTAAACCTTAAAATCTGATTTACAAAATCAAACAAAAATTTGAAACTACAGAAGAGTACAAAGGAGAAAAAGGAGCCAATACCTCAGCAGCCAGAGAAGGCACACTGAACACTTCAGTCTGGCTCTTCAGAGACTGCATGCAGTGCCTGTGTGTGTATTCCCTACAAAGTTGAAATTTACTGTATCTGTAATTTACTTTTTTGGTGGCACTGAGTATTGAACCTGTTGTTGAACATATCTTTGTGCATGACAGACAAGAGTTCGACCACTGAACTCCTTTCCAGCTCCAGCAATCTGATTTTTGTTCCCCTGAGACAGGGTTTTTTTGTAGCTCTGGCTGTCCTAGAACTTGCTCTGCCGCCTCTCTCCCCAAGTGCTGGACTGAAGGTATACTCTACCACTGCCCAATGGCATCTGATTTTTTTCACTCCTGAAAACATGTTTTGAAAGGTAAAGATAGACAAACCTTACTCTCCTGTCCCCTGGCACTACACGTGTAAAGGGCAGGCTCTTTCAGCCTCTTGAGGCACAAAAGAACGTGGACAAGGCAAGGCCTTGCCTAGAGACAAGCACAAGGCAGGTAATTCCTAAGCCATTCTTTCTGAGTGCTTTCAGAAAGAACTGATAGCATGCCCTCTCCTATAATACTAAAGACACTATATAAATAAAGTTCTAAAAGCCAGCAGGCCGTTCAGTAGTCATAATCCAGTCCCATTTTTGAAGAAGAGAATACAAAAGCTCAGTTCACTTGACTAGTTAAGTGGTGTAAGAMGCGTGGGCGGCTGAGGTGGAGGACTGCTGGAGCCTGGCAGYCACTCACCTCAGCACCAGTGAGTTCTTGCTCTTTGTGCCAATGAAAGAATGAAGCACAGGGAAAGAGGCAGAGTGGGGATGATGTGGTAGCAACCTTAGTTCCTTGCATTCCCTTCTTTCCTTTCTCAGACGACGCTGTAAGGCACTCGTGGACCCTCGCTATACCATCCGACAGCCTGRGCTGCAGAGCCAGCACCCTAACAAGCTTGCCTGGGTGGAAGCATTTCAAACCTCTGGCCGAAATGAAGATAGCGGAGCTTAGAGCTGGAAACCAGACCACATTGCTTGCCCTAGAGTGTTATGTGACCTTCTCTTGGGTATCAAGAACAGTAAGAAAATTTCTGAGCAGCAAAAATTAGATGGGCCCCTGGGTACATCCGAGGGGGGAGTATCTAGATAGCCTAGGCACACTGAAGGGGGGACCTGGATTAGCCTCGCCTCTAGGCACATATGAGGGGGGTTATGTAGACTATCATAGCCTCTGGTTACATGTAGTGGTATCTATACTTCTCTTGTACAAGTCCTCTGAGAACTCAGAGTAACCAACCCTAGTCTCAGTCATGACAGTCACTCACTCTGTTCTATCCCCTCATCCTGGGAATTAGGTTTCTAGCCCACTGCAGATTAGGAGAAGGAAATAAGGCTGGGGAGGGCAATTCAGAGTCAAGCAGATTGATCACAATCAAACACTAGCCAGGCAGGGAGGGAAAAGAACAGGACAATGAGAGGCTGAAAAAGGATTCCAAGCACAGCACCTCAAAAGGCCCTAAGGGCATCTCTGAACTGCCACACAGGACATTAAACTGCTGGATGTAATGATAAACTAGAAGAAAAGTGATAGTTGGGCTCAAGAAAGCAAGAAGGGTGTAATCCRTTTTACAAAGGAAGCCTATCACTCATTCAACAAACAAGTGTAATGAGCACCAGCCCACAGTGCTGGATGTAATAATAAATGAATAGGGCCATTTTGAACTTTAAGAATTAACTGTCTGATTCGAGACTCAAACCAATACTGTGTTCTCACAAGGGCAACGACAAGGCTATGCATACAGGTGCTGACCACAAGGAGCAGGTGATTTCAAGGACCAGAGAGGGGCTGCTTCAGGCCAGGGTCAGCAGAGGACCAGCACCACAACCCAGTGACAAGCACTAGTCACGAAGCGCCCTGCTGGCTGAGATTTCACCTTTCTCAAAGCCCTGTTGTACCAGCCCATCCCTTACCTGTCACCTGGCTGGCTAGTGCCTTTCTAGGCCTCTAAGGAGAGTCCCTTTGCCCAGCGGTCCTTCCTGCATTTGAGGCAGGGATTGCTCCGAGGGCTCCTCTACCATCTCCCCCCTTACTCAGAGACAGTCCCCATAGCCGTGCGCATCTGTGCTGTGCTTTCCTACCAGGCAGGGCCACTGTTCTCTTAACCACAGACGGTGAGTCCGGAGCTCAGCACAGCCTGGTCCCAAATGGTTGACAAGTGCTCGCCAAGGTCAGAAAGTGGACATAAACTGAGCACCTCTTTTATGAACACTAAGAATCTAAAATACTAAAAAATTTAAAACTTAAATTCCCCAAAATCTATTTCAATGCTGACACCTTTCTGATTTTGGTTGGGACTGGTGACAGGAGCAGAGGCAGGAGGATAACAAATGTGAAGCTATCCTGAGCTACATAGGAAGACCTCGTCTCAAAAAAAGTTCCTGATTTTGGAGCATTTAGAGTTCATATTTTTGGATTAGAGATGTTCAACCATTAAAACCTATACAACATTCCAAATTCCAAACAAACTCCTACGTCCGAGATCCTTTTGGTGCCAAGCATTTTGGATAGATATATTCAACATCTCACACAATTAAAGTCCAGATATTTCTGTTTGTGGAAAACAATAACATCTACAAACAAATATTTAGCGAAGGCAGCAGAGAGTGGCTAGCAACTGAGCAAGTTCTGAAGCCAGACCACTTGTGTTTGAATCCTAAATGTACAGTTCAGGGTCACACTGCCTGCTCGATCTCTTTGTGCCAAACTTCTCTGCCTGTAATGGAAAGAACAGGAACCTCTTGGTGAACTGGTGTGGTAATGCAGCATCTCGTATACACGTTGTCTCAGTGTCAGCCATTATCCTTTTCACCTAGTCTCTCATAAAGGCCCTGCCTCACAAAGGGCAAGGCAGGTATGAGGTAACAACCACTTGTCCCATGCAGCATAGAGCCGGCAGTGTCTGGTTAGAGTCCTACGCTGCTGGTGCTCTCCAGAGTCCACAAGGATTTTCATTTCAGAACTGCGCTGTGAGCTATAAGTTTATGCTCCCATCTCATTGGGGAACTCTGTTCAGAAGAGGGACATATGGTGTCTATTCCATGCTTGGCGTGAAGCTTCCTCCACAGTGCCTAGTGTTAGCGGCCTGTGGTCCTACAGGGTCATATTTGGAAGGCAGTTATGCTCACCACTGTACCGCCAACACAGGCCGCAGGCTCATATTTGAAAGCTAGGTCCCTAGCATCCTAACAAGCTAGCCTGGGCGGAAGCGCTTCAAACCTTTAGACGGAATGAAGATGGCAGAACAATTCTGGGAAGGACTAGTAGGTGAGGCCTTTTGGAGAGGCGTGTCACTGGACATGGACTTCGAGGTTTCAAAAGTCCACACCTGGCCCAGTCTCTCTACCTCCAACTTATAGTAAACTGCGACTCTCACTACTGCTCCAGTGCCAAGCCTGTCTGTCTGCTCTTATGCTTCTTGCTATGAATTCAACCCCTGGAATTGTAACTAAGTTCCAATGAAAAAAATAGGCTTTTTGCCTTGGTTATGGTATTTCCTCATAATAATAGAGAAGTACCTAAGGACAACCTCACTGCTAAGTGCTAAAAAAGGCCCAATCCTGAGATCCCATATCCTTCTCAAGCCATAAAAGATAGACAGAGGAAGAACGGGGGTGGGGGGTGGGGGGCAAGAAAAGGACCATGAGGGGCCAGCCCCCTGCCTGGAGTAAGTAAGCTCCTGCGAGGGAGGTATACAAGCCTGCCTCGTCAGCGGGCCACCAAGGTGGTCTCCTGAGGCCCAGGATTTAGGCTGGCTGGCCTTTATCCAGTGAACCATCTCCTTCTCAACAAAGACATCTTCCCACTGTCTCCAGCACAGGGGTGGCAGACTCTCTTYCCAGAGCCTTTTCATGTCTCTGCGGGAGGTCCCATACTCTCTGCCCACAGGGGGAGGGATGCTCCACTCTGCTCACGTCTGCCCTACTACACTGTGAGTGTGAGTAAGTATGTTTATGTTAAGGGGTCCGCAGCAGGGCCAGGACCACAGCACAGTTAAAGAGAATCTCCACGGCTTTCATGGAGCTCCAGCTACTTTCTGGTCCCAGACAGACAGACAGCCCTGCTTCCCATGCTGAGAAATATTTAAGGTGAAGATGTCAGAGTCTGTCATCTTAGCTGTCACATACTAAGTTCTGTAAAATGAGGAATACTGAATAGTTAGTGATATGGTATTGAAGTATAATCCTTACAATTGATTTTAAGCCTAAAATTTTACTGTGATACAAAACAATTAAATATGACAAGATTGAGGGTGTCACTATGTACCCTGGGTGGTACAGAGCACTCAGGAGCAGAGGCAGGTCTATATCTTAGTTCAAGGCCAGTCTGGTCTACGTAGTAAGTTCGAGGCCTGCCACGCCTACAACATGAGACCCTAGCTCCAATAAATAAATCAGTCATTTAAAAAGTACACAAATACTTATAGCAATGTAGTCATAAAAGTCAAAGGTAGAAACAATCCATAAACTGATGAATAAACATTTTACAATAGAATATTATTCAGCCATAAAAAGGAATGAAGTAATGATATTTGCAACAATGTGTATGGAACACGGTGCTAAGTAAAAGAAGTCAGCCACAGATGAGCATATAGCATATGGTTTCATGTACAGAGAATAGCCATTTTGTCAATCTACTGAGACGAGGTAGATTATTAGTTGCCGGGGACTTGAGGACAAATGAGGGATAACTGGTAATGTATATGAAGTTTTCTATGATGTGATGAAAATGTTCTAAAAATGGGTTGGGGTGATAATTGTATAACTCCTGAATATAGTATAAATCAGTAAGTTATATATTTTACATGGTGAATTTTACCATATGTGAGTTAAATAAAATAAAGACAATATACTTAAAAGTATAAGCCAAAAAAAAAAAAAAAGCTAGTAAAGTGGTTATCAGGTTTAGTGGCACATGCCAATAATTTCAGCACTTTGAAGAAGAGTCTTGAGTTCAAGGCCAGCCTAGGACACATAAACAAGTTCAAGGCCAGTCTGAGTTCCTATATCAAAAACAAAGCAAACATGTCTGTAAGAAGAAGTGCATATTATCTGACATTATCTGAGTTGTTCTGATGTCATCCGGCTGGGGTGGAACCATCCCTAACACTGATAATGGAAAATGGCAGAAGCTCCTTTCACGTTCAGTGGAGGGTCACAAGTACTGTAGTAAGAAAATAATGGTTTGTATTTACCGAGGTTCCCCCCCACCCCCCAGTTCTCCAACTCACTGACAGCAACCTGCCTCTGCCTCCCAGAGTATTGGGATTAAAGGTGTGTGCCACCACAGCCACATACTGAACTCTTGCTATGTGTGAGATCAGGCCAGGCACTTGATCAACTATTTTCCTCACAAGAGTGCACTAGGCTGCCATTTAATATGTGGAGAAACGGAGTCTCAGCTCAGGCAGATGGTTTAAGGTGGCACCATCAGTCAATGGATGTCTGTTCAGCTCAGACACTTGTCTCCTTTTCTGTGTGATTATGACTTCCTTTTGGCCTCTTATTTATTTACAGTAGACTCACACTTTATGACTCAAGCAGCCTGAGGTCATGATCTCCCTTCCTCTATGCATTCCGGTCACGCCTAGTTCACCCTACATTAGTTGACATTTTCTCCTGCATGGACTTAGACTGTTTTATGCATACATTTTTGAATGTGGCAAGTACTCAATAAATGCTCACTTTAAAAGTGAGATGTCAAGCTTGTCTTCCCAAGAAGACACTAGGTTCTTGAAGTAAGGATATTGCTTATCAGCTTTATTCTTTGCAGAATGTATGAACCCATGGTGGCTGAGGCTGGCTTCAGGTCCAGCCTCTACTTAAAAATGGTGTCACAGGTACCATGCTCTCAGTTAGTTAATGGACTCGAAACTTTCTCCTTAACAACAGGGTCCTTCTTGCCCACACCTTCTCCCCAAGTGTAACAAAAAAGGTGTCACATACAGGCTCAGCAAAGGTGTGATAGACTTGAAGGGGAAGACTGGGCTAGCAGTCTTCAGACTGCTTCAGACCCAAGTCACAGCAAAACGGGGGTTGGGGGGCAAACTCTGAAGAGTCTGTAAGGTCGGTATCAAACGGCAGCAGTGCTTCAGTTTCTCATGTCTTGCCTTTCCTGATGCTCAGTGGCCTCTGGACCCCTTGGCTTGACTCTCTAACTGCCCACTGCTCACTGTCTCCCATCTTAACCAGAGTGGACCCCTGCAGCTCCCAGGATCCTCGGAGACAAGCTGGATCAAGAGCGAGAAGCCGAGAAGCCTGCTTCTCAGCAGCTACGCAACCTGGCTGGTCCAACTTGGTCCCTCAGTGATCCCTGTCTCTGCACCTGCTTGCCTCTCTTCTGCCTCTTCTTCAAGATGTTAAAAACTCGCAATAAAAAACAAATACAAAACGCTGTAATTAATAGCCAATTCCAAGCCAACCAAGCATCTCTACTAATAAACCTCAACACTTGCAAAAAGAACAATAAATTCTGCCCCTCTCTGGTTCTGAGGTGGTCTCTTTTATATACTCTGTGTTGTGTGTATGCATGTGGGTAAGCGTGTCTACATATATATTTATTTTCCTTTATTTCCCATCCAGGGAGGGGCAGAATAATGAACTGCGTGCGTCAGGGAAGATGAATCTGGGATACTAGGGAGCAGTGCAGTAAAAAGATTAAAGTGTTATTATTGTTGGTTTTTTTCCCCCATGGTCCATTGTGACAGCTCGACCGTCATCTGTAAAAAATGTCTCAGCGAGAGATAATCATCGGAAACTCAATAAAGCGTCAGGGGGAGCCTCAGCCCCCATCAATCACTGGGTGCCTGGAAAATTTCAACCCTCTGTCTCCCTTCCTGCTATCCATATAAATGTCTCTAATATATTTTGTGTGGTGTGTGGGACCCAACCCTGATTTGGAACTTTTGATGAAAAAATATTTATACACAAAATATGTAAATCAGTTAAAAACCACAAGACTAGCTCTCTGCACCCTATCATACTTTTTTCTTATTTTATAAATGCATCAAATTTATTCTTTTTAATAAAACATGCCAACTACTCTCTTTTTCCTATGAGAGAAAGATATATATTTTATATATATGTAGGTTTGGAGGGCTAAAAGTATAGAAACAATTAACCTAACTGACTAATACATTTCATCTTGAAGTTGACCAAAATGCCAGAGTGACAGACCTCTGTCCCCCTGCTGATCTATGGCAGTGTTGAGAAATGGCACACAGAACTACTGGCCCTGGAGGGGCAATGAGACTCTTGAGTGGACCTGGACTAGGATGAAGAGGAGTCGGGGCATTAATAAAACAACTTGCTTAAGAGCTCTTAGCCKGCTAGCTTTCCAAGCCTCTGGAGAAGCCTGAGGTCTTGGCACACTCAGTGAGAGGCACATGCAGCCTGGTATGGTCTCTGAGCTCTATACAAGGCAAGGAAACAGTTTTGTTGGCACTGGACATCACTACTTTAAAAAAGTCTCTCTCTCTCTCTCTCTCTCTCTCTCTCTCTGTGTGTGTGTGTGTGTCCCCTAGAGCTAGAGTTTCCAGATCTACCTGATATGAGTGCTGGGAACGGAACTTCAGTTCTCTGAAGGAGCAGCAAACGCCCTCCATCTCAAGTCCATGGACATCAGTGGTTTTGCCTTGGTTTGCTTTAGTAATGATGAACACCAGATCAATAAATGTCACTGCTGCCTTAGCTGTTCACACGGTGTGGCCTCATTAGAGAAGTACTCTCCTCTTCTCTACCCTTGAGGTGGTCAGTTCCTGCAGCACCCTCTCCTCAAGGACTTTGGAGATGTCTGTGGTTTTTTTTTTCTCTTTGAGACAGGGTTTCTCTGTGTAGCCCTGGCTGGCCTGGAACTCACTCTATAGACCAGGCTGGCCTTGAACTCAGAAATCCGCCTGCTTCTGCTTCCCAAGTGCTGGGATTAAAGGCRTGCGGCACCACTGCCTGGCAGTGTCTGTGTTCTGATAATGAAATCCGAGCGTCTTGATCTACCCCAGTCTGCTAACGCTGTGTTGCTATGGCTCGTTGCTTACTGAAAGGAGATTTGCTGTGTGGACAGTATACTCTAACATGTTCATTCACCAGCCCAAAAAGGGATTTCTTTCCTTTTTTTTTTTTTTTTAAATATTTATTTATTTATGAGTACACTGTCGCTGTCTTCAGACACACCAGAAGAGGGCATCAGATCCCACCACAGACGGCTGTGAGCCCCCATGTGGGTGCTGGGAATTGGACTCAGGACCAGTCAGTGCTCATCCCTCCATCCCTGAAACAGGACTTCCACACTTCCTACCGCTGAGCGGACATGGCATATCCCTGCTGCACTTACACCTACCCATCCTCACCTGTCTGTCCTCTGGAAGCTGCCTCAAATCTTCCTAGACAGTGAGAATCAAGACTAATGCTTTTTCCTTGACTACTTCAGGCCAACGTTCTTTAATTGAGCTCTGACGTAATCTGTACTTGTGAGTGGACCCTTGTCTAATGGTCTTGGTCCTAATTTTTATTATTATCAGCTGCTGTTCTTAGCATATTATGCTTGCGTGATATCTTGTATTTTCTCAAGTGCTTTCATTAGTATATCAAGTGACCCCTCCCCCAGGGTTGGGAGCAAAGGGGTTCATAATGTAGCCCAGGCTAGCCTTAAGCTTTCAATCTTCCTGCCTCAGCCTCCTGAGGGCTGGAATTATAGGTGTGCAACACCATACCAGCAATCAAGTGATTCTTATAACAAATCTGTGGTGTGGGAAATATTCTCTATAGATGAGAAAACCAGCATAGAAACAGAATGAATTGCCCAAGGTCACATCATTAAGTGGTGGACAACCCATTTCTTAGACTCAAATTAATATTTGGCTCTCCGAGGATACTCAAAGACCCTGTAGTTTCTTACAGACATAATGAGACTAATGATCATGATGAGGCCCAAAGAGAGGTTTTCATTAATGGAATTCCTCCTACTTTCCAGGCATAGGGGAGGGATAAATATATTACTTCTAGCTCTCTTAATAACTTTTATTTTACAAACTGGGAGAGAGCACTTCTGAGAAGTCTAGGGAACTGCTCCAGGTGTAAAAGCTACTGAATGGTCAACAAACCCACCAGGGACTGGGAAAGGGGGGCTGGCACACATGTAGGATTGGGTCTTGGGGGATAAGACCCAAACCCCTTTCCTGGGAGCCTCTGTATTCCCATTAGTCTGGATTCTCTGGGGTCATGCAGTCTCTATTATGCCAGGGAAGGTTTGGGCACACGGTGGTGCTTAACTTACACACTGAGTGGTTAGCTTATTTGGAATAGACCTTGGTGAGACCGCACCTGGCATGGCCTAGGGGTGGGAAGAACTATTATAGTATAGAGAGCAGTTCCATTACCGCCAACTGGGACTCCTAGCCACCTCCTGAACTCCAGGGCACTTGTCCACTGGTTTGTGATTCGCCAGCTTGCACAGTCTTGTCTCCCATCTGAAGGCAAGAGATGGGGAGGTCAGCTGGAGCAGGCCAGCACCTGATGCCCCTGTGGAAAGGGGTGCATGGGTAGGAGGGCTTGGCTCTGGCAGGTCCAGTCTGACAAACCTTTGCCCCAGAAGAGCCCTATGCCAACCCAGTTCTTCAGGACTCATCTTTATTCAGCTGCCACTCGGAGCTGAGAAGAGAACCTGACTTATAGCCTGTTCTGGCCATGTTTCTACCGTGTTTTATTGTTTTAATTGTACATGAGAGGCTCTCGGAATGCTCGCATGCATTTCTGACAGCACCAGACACTGGATGTTTATAATCGTTACTTATAAGCAGCCTGCGGCATCCACAGCTGGGCGACTTGTTTACTGTTACCACTAATTTAATGCCTCCTCCACCTGAGGATCGGAGCCCACCATCCACTGCCCAGCCACAAGTGGAAGTCTCCTGGAATGAGCTGGAGGGCTGAGGCTATGAAGGGAATGTGGTCAAGACAGGGAAATAGCCGGCAGAGGTGGCTATAATCCCACCTGTCATATCTGTCCCAGCTGTGCCCTGCCTTTGGATATATTAGCTTCCCCCTTCCTCTTACCCCTGAAGCCCAGCTCAAATCTCTCTTCCTTTGACCTTCCTTTGTTCTATGTGGAGATGGGCATTCAGAGCCATAGAAATCATACAATTACAGAGCCCTTCAGCCCATAAAATCCCGTGACCCATGGCAAGAATCTTCCAAAGCCTTGATGGGCAGAAACCAAGCCTGCTAATGCCCTTTGATAAATTGTTCACTACCTTCTAATCAGGTGCCCTGACTTATACCAAGTTCAACCTAGCTACATGGAGAAACTTCATGAAATGCCGCTGACTTCTAGATATATATGGTTGTTACTAGTCATTCTAACAGTCCTGTAACAAGGGTACTATTATCCTTGTATTACAGAGAAGTCTGAAATCAAGGACTTTATGTCACTTGTCAAGATTAGTCAATCAGTGACAGGACCTAGATGAACCATGGCTGCCTGGCAGTTATCTCCCGTGTTTTTCCAGAATATCATTATGACTCTAAAGACACCACTCTGAGGGCTGCAGAGAATGACAACCACAGATCAGCCAAAGAAATTTCTACACCAAGTACTCCTGGGTCAGCTGCGCGGCAAGCCTCACCCACAAACACCAATCTCAACACTGGGATGCACGTTTGCAATGTACCCACCTAAGCAGAAGTCCGCTAGGAGCCATGCTGGCAGAGAAGACAGAGAAAGACTTCTATGCATGGCTGGCCAATAACAGAGCCTTGGAAAGAAGAGCAAAGACCATTCTTCCCTCTTCGGGCAGGGTAGGTTCTGGGTAAGCAGTATAGACAAGATGTGTCTCCTATCTTTTAGGAGGAGGGTTCTCAGCCAATGTAGCAATCTCCAACTCACCCTTAAGAACCAATTCAAAGTCATTCACCCAGTAACAAATCCAAGACATAGTCTGTTCTTAGAAAAAGACCATCAGTACCTCATTCTGTGCTGCTTGCATTCTCCATATAGCTAGCTACCTTACCACTCTGCAGTGGGACTCCTTGCTGAGATCCATTTCTTACTTGGCTAGGAGAACTGCTGAGGGGCCAGACCATGTGTATTCATTTAAATATTCCTAGCATCTGGCCAAGTGCCCAAGATGCAGTAAAAGCAAGCTGAATTATAAATAAATGGAACTAATATGCAATTGTAACTGTAGAGAACTTTGCAATTCACACATCACATTATTTTAGATCTTGATCAACACAGCAATCCTGACAGGCAGACAAAGGGTATACTACTGGGGTTAGGGAAATCTGGCCAAGATCACAAATTACAATCTACCATCTTCCCTTAATATCAAGAATAGGTTGAGACCCACAGAAATAACAATTATAAAGTATAGTGAACTTTGGTACTGACTCTGTGCTCTGATAGCAAAGGACTGTCCAGCTGCCATGGGCCTGTGGCTTTTCTGTGATACTGAGATTCACTGTTCTAAATTCTTCCTCACATATCTTCCAGACACAAACCATGAGAACAAGTGTGCACACACAGACATACACACACACACACACACACACACACACACACACACAGACACAGACACAGACAGACACACACACAGACACACAGACACACACAGTCAGTCAGTCAAAAGAAAACCAAACCTTAGGGATCTTATACTTCTATCTGTATCACCAATGAGGATGACCCAAAGCTGGGCACAGTGCCTTGCTTACAGCAGGCAGGCAATGAATACTAATAGAAAGAAGAGATAACGTGTCTGTAAATGCAAAAGGGTTAATAAAATGCTAGGGATTCTAGGGACACCCAATGTTCTGAGACCAGAGCCTGATGATGTGATCTAGAATATGTTCAGCCGTCCTCATAGTTAACCTGGCAGCTAGAGAACGGCCCTGAGAAGACGTGTATGAACTGTCATCACCCTAGTCCCAGCCAGAAAGCAGAGAATAAAGCACATAAACAGAAATACCTTGGAAAATAAACTATGGTAGCGGAGGTATTCAGTGAGGGGGTGGGGATCTTATAAGCTATCAAAAGAGTATATTAATGATGCCTGAAAAAACTTCTGGGTTATATAGTAACAGCAACAGCTCTGGAGATGGAATCCAGGGCCGCATGCCTACTAGCACATGCCCTACCACTGAGCAGTACCTCCAGCCCTAGAACAAATGATGGCAAAGGTTCTTAAGCATTTTGATGGTTATTGAGTGCCTACAGGTTCCCTAAAAACAAGGCACTGATGGACAGGAGTGGGCAAGAGTCATTAGGATAAGGAAGGAAAATAAATGCTGGACACATTTTATTTTAACAACAAATGGTGAAAAAAATTTCTCAGTTTTGTAGACAAAATATTTAAATGGAAGATGGAAAAGGAACTGACTGATGACAGTTGTGGATGTTGCTAATACATCGACACTGTCTTGCCGTATGCTGGAGGCTCTGAATTGACGGCTTTATGATCGTCTGGTCTTAGAAGTGCATCATGACATGAAGTATGTCTGCCTAGAACAGCGCTATCACACAGAACTTCGATCAGAATGGACTGCTAAATAACTACCCAGTCTACAAAAGCAGACTGGTAATTGCAGGCCATACAAAGTGAGAAGACACAGTTAACACATTATCTTTCTTTCATGCCAGGCTTTCCTAGTATTTTTATTGTCTGTCTACCTACCTATTCATCTATCTGCAATGAAGGTTGGTTGGCATGACATTAAAAAGAACTCAGAGAGACTGGCCAAATTAATAAATGAAGTCTCTTTACGCACATCTATGTTCCCTTCAGTATTTAAGAGTCAAGTGGAGTAGTCACACCTAAGACCAAATGGCTCATAAGGTTGAAATTGTACACAATTTAGCTATTCCTAAAAAAATTATTGATTACTATTATACTGATCTAGAATGAATTTGAGCATCACCCTACAGAGCATTAGAACACAGGGCACCTGGCTGCCAGCAAGCTGGACTAGAGTCTGTGAAATCTGCTAAAATTCTGAGAGCAGAAGAGAAGGCATTCAAAGGATCCCTACTCCCCCCGGCCCTACCATGTGTTTCTTTGCTTTCTGGTGAGAGCACCAACCAGCAGATAGACTCAAGCAGAAAGCTGTGCTTGAGTAACAGGAGGACAGCCCTTCAGCAGAGTCCATTCTAGGCAGCAAATATAGGGCAGGCTTGGTACTCCTAAACTTTACTTCTGTGTGAAATATAAAGTAACACTCTTCCATCTCAGGGCAGTTCACAGAAATATAAATCATGGCTTATACATGGAACTGTCAGCTGGAAAGGAGAGAAGACATATGGGCAGGTGAGAGTTCAAACAACCATAGAGGAGGCCGAGATTTAGGGAGCATTCCGAAGGGCAGCTGAGGGCAGGGTCATGTCACACTTGATGTGGGCATAGTGCCTGGTACTCGTGGAACTCCCCTCATGTCACTGATCTGAGAAACTTCTTCCCTGAGCCACCAAAGCCTCCTCAGTCTCTCTTCACGAATTCAGAGGGCTGAGCAGAGTGAGTTAGTTTCTCGTCTGCTGAATCTCCTCTGGTATACCAGTACTAACTTTTAAGGCAGTTAACAGGGATATTGTCCTGCTATTACTAGTACCAACTCTAAAGCAGGCAAGCTGTCCTGCCACCAAATCTCAGAGGAACAGAATCTGCCTGGATGACGGTGGACAATGGGCAGGAGGACAGCACAGTCTGCACAGGCAAAAGCCCAGGTATAAAATACACATCGGTCTGCAGCCAGTGGAACCTGTGCTCGTCTCGGTTTCATTTTTGAAGAACTACTCACCAGAGACAACACCAACTGAYTTGACCAGATGCTCTCCAACAGACAGGTGCCACAACACCTCTTTTCAGTCTCAGCAACCACCGCACGACAACCCAMAAGGTATTAAGAACAAGTCCATTTTTACAGTTCAGAACATCAAGACACAAAGGTCTGTCCCTCACCCAGGTTACGGCACAGCACAGAGCCAGTCCCAGAGAGAAGACCACACACTGAACGCAGTAGTCAGAGTTGTGCTTCGCTAACTCTATGGCTGAGGGAATCACAGCATTATGTTCCAGCACTGGGACAGTAAGTCTGCAGAAGTGAAAGGAGCAAGCCCACATTCCACGCAGAGTCCTCAACCATTGCACTGAAATCTGTTCAACTGCTTGCTCCTCAGAGGCTCCCCAGGCTCAGGGGACACCAGGCGAGATGCCTCACCTCACTTAAGCCATGCACTTAGGCTCTTTCCCCAAACACTTTCAAAGTGAAAAGAACTGTGACAAGCATGTATTCTAAGTTCTCTGGGACACCTCCGAGTGGCTGCTGACACTGAGCAGTGCTTGTGGAAGCCACAGGTGAGACACCCAGAACAGTGGGGTAGCCCAACCTTACCTTCCAAAGAATGGACTCCCTGTTCATTGGCAGTCTTGTAGACACTGCTGAAGTCATCCCCAAGGTTTGGGTCAGCTCCAGCAGCAAGCAGGACCTGCACCACACTGGAAGCAATTAGAAAGCAGATCATGAGGTCTGGCATTCACAGCTCTAAGACAGACAATTCATTCAACAACTACTTATAAAATGCCCACTACACATCTAGACACTGGTCTATGGGCTAGACTCCATGTGGCATGGAATTTACAGATTGCTAGGAGGGAAGCAAAGAAAAATAACACGAATAGACATGAAGTTGAGAGACTGGGGTTGGGGTAAGAACAGGCGTGATAGGGATACGGGAGGGTGAAGGCTGAGAGGGTCAATGTGTTACCTATTCTCTTAGAACAAATTTAGTTACTAGAAACACGCCYAGGAATTAAGCTTCTAAAGGAGGCAAAAAGCATTACAGCAAAGTGTTAGGATGGAGAAGTATGCCAGGAGGGCACAGGAGGGGCTGCAGTAAGACAGAAGCAGGACAACACAACAGGAGTCCAACGACTTCATTATTCTATATTTGCTTGCACTGTTTTTGYTTTTTGTTTTTATTGAGTCAGGGTCTCTCTGTTATCCTGGGTGTCATGGAACTTGCCATGGAGACCAGGCTGGTCCCAATTTCACGGGGATTCTCCTGTATCTGCCTCTGTAGTGCTGGGATTAAAAGCATGTACCACAGCCAGTGATCCTATTAACCAATCTTTTATTGTAAATCAGAATGTCTAATATTTGATGACAATCAGAAGAACCACTAGGAATAAAGTTATAGGAGAAAGCATACCRAGATCCTTCTTTTCCCCAGTGAGACAAGGACTTGCTATATAGCCTTGGCTATTCTTAACCTTGTGACAATCCCCCTGCTTCAGCTTCCTGAGTTCTTGTTTTACAAGCCTATGGCACCAAACATGGCTAGGATAAGCATTCCAAAGGACTTTAGTGAGTATTAGTAAGCTGCCTTTCAGAGTTTGGACTGAATTTTATTTCCACTAGCCAAGTATAAAGCACACAGTAACTCTGTGCTCTCCCTCCTCTGAAGTATTTTTTCTTCTCTCTTTTTTGGAGCAGAACATGGAGCCACAAAGCTCTTTCAGTCTCTGATTCCTAGCRGAGTAGAATTTCTAAGAAACAAGGTTTAATAGTCAATTGTTCCCTGTTTCRTGAATTTCTTATCAATGTCCTTTGTCAGATTTTCTCTTAGTGAAAGGTAATTTTTCCTTTTTCTGAACTGACCTTCAAACACCTTGAAAGGCATAAGTGGCAGGTGTGTCAAACAATCCTGGGATTATCAGAACTGTTAAAAGCCAGCCTTCAGCCTAGCAGTGGTGG
>BDUI01002646.1:44752-68533 GCA_002335545.1 Apodemus speciosus | reverse complement strand
AATGCTTCTTAGCAGACTATGAGGGAAGTAAACTCCAGCGTGTCTGCAGGCGTACGGATAGACAGATAGACATGAGTCTACTCGCTTGGCTGACACAATCATAGCAGTGACTTGAATCTGGGCCTGAACTGACCATTCCAAGAATGAATGCCGGTACAGCCCTACACAAAGCAGGCAGCTCCTCTACAGTCTGCACAAGTTGACATGTTTTCAAGTCCAAATGAGAAGAGTCTGTCGATCTAAATTCAAAGGGACATAATTTGGTTAATCGTCAGCTGCTGTGTCCAATCACTATTCAATCACACCCCCATCTCATGGCTGRCTGTCCCTCTAGGCAGCTAGTGTCACTAACTGTGCTACCTAGGCCTCTCTAGGTTCATGAGTATTGATTCTAGCTGTCCAATTTGCAGGCTGCAGGACGTGTCCAGGCAACCGTGTGTGCTGCCCTTGGCCCTGGAGGGCAGACAGTGGGCTGGCAGGATGGGGAGAGAAGAGTGACTAGGATCGGTCTTGGGCTGCTAACCCAATCAAAGAAATGGGCAATTCATTTCGAAAACTTGGAGACTAAAGAGGATAAGCAATCCAAGATAGTGACTCATCTGCAACCTTGAGAAAATTCCCTTCATTTCTGATAAAACTCAAAAGGCAGAAGCCCCACTCAGAAAGACAGGCCTAGAGAAATCAAGGGTGCTCAGGGCCAACCATGGCTCCAAACACCTTGCCAGAAGGCTACAAAGTATTCTCCCCAGCAATGGTCACATTTTACAAAGCACCCAGCACAGAGCTCCATGTCTTTGGTCAGCGTCTTCTTGTAGAAGACAGCTCAGCCTGGGTTAGAAAACCATTCACTTTTAGTTTGGATGACTAAAGATCCTCGCTGCACTGTGGGCTACAGAACACAAGAGGCTAGAGATAGCAACCACAAGGCTGTTGAGGACAAGCTTAGCTGCAAGCCAGGCACAAGGATTGTCAGGAAGTTTACATCAGTGAAGGGATGCTGGGAATGAAGTGATTTCTGCTTTCCTGTTATAGGGAAAAGAAACTCCCTGGTCCAAGGCATGAGTGGGAGGAGAGGTGAGCACGGACAGTAAGGACAGAGGCTGACAGCATGGTGGCAGTGGGGTCTACCAAAGGTTAACTGGGACTGCTCCTCTGTTCTAGAGCTGGCATGCTAGCTGCCAGGCTGCTGGAGGCTCCACCACCATTGACTTAAATGTAAGTAGTCACTACAGAACAGGATGTGACCTATTACCAGATCTTAATCACCTGATTAAAAGAGGCAGAGGACACCATTCAATTCAGCAGCGTTTTCTCTAACCTTCAGTCTCTATTCAAAAGAACTATATTTATTGGCCTTGGAATATCAGCAATTCTCTTATCAGCTCAGGATCTGTTCCCTGGCGGTCCACAGAAAGATCTGCCTATCGCAAAGCTGGAGGTCATCTCCAGATACCCTACTCCCCTTACCAATGAGAAGAAGCAGAGGGTGTCTATATAGCAAGAGGTGTGCTATGAGCCCTCACTTCCCCTACTTTCAGCTATCAGTCTGTGGGAAACACCTGGCTTCAATTTAGATCTGAACAGACAAGCTATGAATGGGGAAGAGACAAAACAAAAAACCCCCAAAACACAAATCCAAACAGAGCAAAGATATGAAGTCACTTTCCGGCAGAGGACACCAGAGAACAGATTAGGTAACACATAAGAGTTCTTAAGTTTGGGAGTTGAGGAGAAGCTCAGCGGTTAAGAGCACTGACTGCTCTTCCAGAGGTCCTGAGTTCAATTCCCAGCAACCACATGGTGGCTCACAACCATCTATAATGGTTGTGATGTCTTCTTCTGGTGTGTCTGAAGACAGCTACAGTGTACTTATAAACATAAAATAAATAAATCTTTAAAAAAAGAGTTCTCAAGTTCATCTATTAGAGCAATGCAAACTAAAAGCAACAATAAAATACTCCTTTAAATGCAACATATTGACAAAAGTTAGAAAGCTAAAATATGACAAGTGCCAGTGAGGACATGGGAATCTGGGATAGAGTGGAAATCATGTTGTTCTGGAAGCTTCTCTTATAATCCTTCATCAACTTACAGCACCTCATCCTGTGACCCAGTGTGTCTGCTCCCTGAGCATATATTTTCTTCAGAAGATCTCACACAGGTTCATAAAGGGCAGTACAGGAGACTTCATCACAACATTCTGCAGTAGAGGGGGGTTGCCTGGAATCAAGTGTACACACGGGGGATGGAGCTGAATGTGGTAGCCACATGCTAGGACATAATGCAGTCAGGCTAATAGACCCATGGCAGCATAGATATGTGACTTTGTAAGTGGGAAGTGAGTACCCACAGAAGTTTATTTTATATTGTATAATTTATACATTATATAATGTATAATTTATACATTGAGCTTGGCTATTTGTTGCAAAGGTTATTCCTTTTAGGAAGTCTCTTCAACTATAGAATTTCTAACTCCTAACTGATCTTGTGGACTGAAGAAAACCTGCATCCTTCCCTCAACAGAGGAAGGGATACAGAAAATGTGGCCCATTTACACAATGGAATACTACTCAGCTATTAAAAACAATGAATTCATGAAATTCTTAGGCAAATGGATGGAACTAGGAAATATCATCCTGAGTGAGGTAACCACTCACAAAGAACACACATGGTATGCACTCACTGATAAGGGGATATTAGCCCAGAAGCTTGGAATACCGGATACAACTCACAGACCAAATGAAGCTCAAGAAGAAGAAAGAACAAAGTTTGGATACTCTGGTCCTTCTTAGAAGGGGGAACAAAATACCCACAGGAGGAGATACAGAGACAAAGTGTGGAGCAGAGACTGAGGGAAAGACCACCCAGAGACTGCCCCACCTAGTGATCCATCCCATATACAGTTACAAAACCTAGATACTACTGTGGATGCCAACAAGTGTGTGCTGACAGGAGCTTTATATAGCTGTCACCTGGGAGGCTCTGCCAGTGCTTGACAAATACAGAGGGGGACACTCAGCCAACCATTGAACTGAGTACAGGATCCCCAGTGGAGGAGCTAGAGAAAGGACCCAAGGAGCTGAAGGGGTTTGCAGCGCCATAGGAGGAACAACAATTTGAACAACTCAGTACTCCCAGAGCTCCCAGGGGCTAAACCACCAACCAACGAGTACACATGGAGGGACCCATGGCTCCAGATGCATATGCAGCAGAGGATGGCATGGTTGGACATCAAAGGGAGGAAAGGCCTGTGGTTCTGAGAAGGCTAGATGCCCCAGTATAGGGGAATGCCAGGACAGGGAAGCGGGAGTGAGTGGATTGGTGAGCAGGGAGAGGGAGGATGGGTTAGGGAATTTTCAGGGGGAAACCAGGAAAGGGGACATTTGAAATGTAAATAAAGAATATATCTTAAAAAAACAAACAAACAAACAAACAAAAAAAACAGGACCAAAACAAGTCAAAAGAATGTGGACCAGCCAGGCAGTGGAGGCATACGTCTTTAATCCCAGCACTTGGGAGGCAGAGACAGGAGGATTTCTGAGTTCGAGGCTAGCCTGGTCTACAGATCGAGTTCCAGGACAGCTAGGACTATACAGAGAAACCCTGTCTTGAAAAACGAGAGAGAGAGAGAGAGAGAGAGAGAGAGAGAGAGAGAGAGACTGATTGACTGTGGGCCAAATCCTCCTCTAAAACTGAGCAGAAATAAATCTGTCCTCTTTCTTAATAGTTTTATTTGGGTATCAGTGACAACTGCAAAATGTGACTTCCATATATTTTAATTGAGACTATATGAGAAGTAGACTCAATGTTGATGAGGTCCTAATGTAGCTCTGATATAAATATGGCTGAATTTTTGCTTTCCAGATTTACTGCATCTGAGGATTTGAGATGGGTATCAGTCAAGGCATTATGATTGGATGATAAACTGTGCATACAACTGGAAGTATTATAAGGAATAAAAGAGACCACAAAAGAAAGAAAAAAAGAAAGAAAAAAAGAAAAAGAAARAARAAAGAAAGAAAGAGAAAACTTGCATCTTAACTTTCTTAAGTACCAGACCCTTCCCAGCTGCAGACAATTCCTAGACAAAATTGAGACTATGCCTGAGAGAGTGGTCCCCAACTGGCAGTTCCTGGGATTCAGGGAATTYCCTCTGGAGTCACAGCTAATTAATTTGTTGATCGAGCAGTAATTAGATTAGAAGTGGGAGTGCCGGTGGGAAGTTGGCTCACTCTGACCTCAGAGAGCTGTTGCTGTTGGTCCCATTGAGGGAGAGCGCTTACACTGATCAGTGTTAAAGCTTGCTTTCTGGTCGCAGAGGCTGCAGTGGTGTGAGGTCCTCATATTGTTTAGGGGAGAGAAGGGAAGACTGGTGTGAGCTGGGGCCAGTTCTGGACCAGCTGTGCGCAGGATGGCTGCTGAGCAGCTGGAATTAAYGAACTAAAGAAGGCAGTGATCCCAGATCCAGGTCATCCTAAACAATGTTAAGCTTTACAAGACACTCCATGTATCCTCCTCTCCCACATCTCACATCTAAAGCAGACACAGGGCCACTGTGATAAGTGTCATTGTCAGCGCTTCTTAGTATATATGAACCTAAACTAGACTCTCTAGGCAAATGACCCATCAGAGTATGACAGGGCACTTGAGACAGATTTTAGTCAGCACTTAAGTATTACCTGGATTTCACAGGGTTTGGTTATAACTACTGACCTATACATTCACCCCTGTTATTTTTCTTTGTTTTTAAAGATTCATTTTACTTATGTGTATGTGTGTTGATATGTGTTGATGTCTACCTGTGTGTTTGTATTTGTGTGTGTGCATGTGAGTGCAGATGCCCTCATTAACTCCTGGGTCATTTCTCAAGTTCTCCTATTAATTTTTTGTTTTGTTTTTGTTTTTTCTGAGACATGATTTCTTTGCATAAGAGCTCTATCCTGGAACTCAATCTGTAGACCAGGCTGGCCTCAAACTCACAAAGCCACCTGTTTCTGCTTCCCAAGTGCTAGGATTAAAAGGCATGCACCAAAACTCATGGCTAATTTTGTTTTTGATTAACAATAATTTTTAGAGGGCTGGAAGGATGACACAGTGGTTAAGAAAGAGTACTGCTCCTCCTCCAGATCTTGGGTTCAGTTCCAGCTCCTGTATGATGGCTCACAACTACCTGTGTATTATTGACTTTTCTACTGCTAAGACACCATGACTTACGCAAATTATCAAAGAAAGTGTGTAACTGGGCTACAGTTTGAGGAGGCTAGAATTCAACTGAGCAGCTGAGAGCTCACATCTCAAAACCAAAAGCAGGAGGAAGGGAGGCACACTGGGAACAGCTGGAGTCTTTTAAAACCTCAAAGCCCACTCAGTGACACATCTCCTCTCCTTCCCAAATAGTTCCACCAATGGGGAAACAACTACTCAAATATATGAACTTATGAGAGCTGTACTCATACAATCATAGCCTGGTAACTCAACGTCCAGGAGATCTGACACCCTCTTGCCTTTGTGGGCACTAGGTATACATGTAGACAAAATACCACACATTAAAAAAAAAAAAAAAAGCTTTGAAGACAGGCAGTGGTGGCACAGGYCTTTAATCCTAGCACTTGAAGGCAGAGGCAGGCAGGTCTCTGTTAGAGGTCAACTTGGTCTACAAAGCAAATTCCAGGACAGCCAAGACTATACAGAGACCTTGTCTCAAAAAACAAGCAAATATCTTAAAAATAAATAAGAATTCTTGGGTTGGGAAGATGGCTGCTCAGTCAGTCAGAAGAGTGCCTGCTGTGCAAGCAGAAGACTCAGCTCACTCCTTAGCACTCACACAAAGAAGCCCTGTGTGGAGCAGGCCTGCACTCCCAGCCCCAGAGGCAGGCAGATTCCTAGTGCTCACTGAAGTCAGTATAGCCGAATGGTGACCTCCAGGTTCAGTGAGAAATGGTGTCTCAAAAAACAATGTTTATAGCCACAGAGGAAGAGACCCAATGTTGATCTCTAGTCTTCACTTGCACATACATGCACATACATACATACATACTACATACATACATTCTTTCTGTAGTCCCGGGGGCTGAATCCAAGACTGTACATGGCATACAAGCACTATAACCCTGAGCTATACCTCTGGCCCCATTAATTCTTACCAGCACTGATTTAACCATTACTATAACTCAGTGAGAGAATGTCCTTTCACATAACCTATCAGTATGTCTTTGCACATCTTTTAATCTGCCAATTTGGTTGGCCTCAATGAAATCAGTGACACAGTTACTAAACAGAACACAGCCCCATGGATCATCACTTGACATTGACTCTCTAGTCTTACATCCAGATGTAAACAATTAACCAGGTCATTTTACCATTTATCATTGTAAATATATTGTTTCCTACAACATATTTTATTCATGTAGATGTCACAAGAGAACTAAATGCTGAAACTTGAGACACGCAGCCTTGGAGTCCTAGTCATATAAGCAGCTTATGGCACAGATGCACTGGAAGATGTCTCTTAAGAGAGGTATGGGTCTGGACCATATCACAGTTCTGAAAATGGCCAGCCTTTCCTCCACAGCTTGAACCAG
Source organism: Apodemus speciosus (assembly GCA_002335545.1). Classification (NCBI taxonomy): domain Eukaryota; kingdom Metazoa; phylum Chordata; class Mammalia; order Rodentia; family Muridae; genus Apodemus; species Apodemus speciosus. The sequence continues at coordinate 61,952 of BDUI01002646.1, read as the reverse complement.
ATGGCACTGGATACCTTCCTGCCCAACTGACCCTCTCCAGAAGAAAGCACTGAACACACCCCCCATGACAGGATAGAGAACTGAAGGAGGAAGGGGAGGGGGAGGGGCTGAGGCGTTAGGCAAATGAGCTGGCACAGCTTTCCACCAAGCCGTCTGGGGTTGCCTGAGGTCGAGGCATGCATCTGCCAACCTTGAAAGGGGAGCATGCTGCAATTGGAATATCATTACTACAAAACAGGATTATCATGAACAACGATTCCAAATGGGATTAGAAATGATTCTTTGTTACTCAGAGGTAATCGGCAACAGCAGCAGCAGTGGAGAAACATCGAGCCCTGAACACTTTTCTGGGGGCATGGAACTGGCATTTCAGGCACTTGGCCAGCATCCTTGCCCACCCTCCTTGCTGGGAAATACTGGGCACTATCCTCCATTGGGCAGAGGGCCATCTGGGACAAAAGCCAGCTACATATCAAGGAATTCTACTCAAGGGTCCCTTGGTATAGGCCCAGTTTCTTAGAGGGTAAGGGGTGGAAAGAGAATCCCAGAGCCCTACTGACTCAGCCACCTAAGAGTTACTGAGACAGGAACCAGTGCCATTCCATCTAAGGCATGCTTACCTGGCCTTCTAGGGAAGTCAGTAACAACAAAGGAGGCACTTAGCCTCACCTCTGCTCTGCACGGCAGGCACTGTTCTAAACACCCATACACCTCAACTGCACGGCTTTGGTTAGTATCCCAATCACGGGAAAGTCAAATAACTTACCAAGCATCTAATGAGTAAGAGGCAGAATTTGAATTTGAACACAGGTATCCGACTTGAGCTCACAACTGTTCACATACTAGCTAGGGATGTCCAACCTTCTGACATTGATGACGTTGCCATTTCCAAATGGCTTGGATCTGCATTTGTAGCCATCCTGAGATGGAGGTGGACATACCTCTGCTGGACAGGCAGTCACAACCAGAGAGACAGGTGTGCAATGCTTCTAACTAGGGTATGTGTGCTGGAGAGTTTTATGTCAACTTCACACAAATAGTTTTTAGTCCACTTGACTAAAGTAATCTTCGAGAAGTAAACCTCAATTGAGAAAATGCCTCCATAAGATCCAGCTGTAGGGCATTTTAATTAATGGTTGATGGGGAGGGCCCAGCCCATATTTGGATGCTGCCACTTACTGAACTAACCAAAGAGGAAGCAAGCCAGTAGTAAGCACCTCTCCATGCCCCTGCATCAGCTCCTGCCTCCCCTCTTGCTGTTTGAGTTTCTGTCTTCATTTCCTTCAGTGATGAACAAGACGTAGAAGTGTAAGTCAGATAAATCCTTCCCTCCCTCAGCTGCTTTACTCGTGGTGTTCCATCTCAGCAATACAAACTATACCGAAGAGAGGCTTCCTTTAACATTCTCCCTGATCGCAGACCCTGCCAGCTCCTCCTTCTAGCCTGTTCTACCTCTGATCCAAGCAGCAGTGAAAGAGGCTGCCAGAAGTCCAGCAAGGGCAGCACTGGCTTCCAGTACCTAGACCACCTGTGGAGCCTCTAGGTGCACAAGGGAGAGGCTTACAGAATCTCCCCGTAGGACAGCAACCTGGCTGTACTGCTGGTTTCTTACAGACAGGACTTAATGGTCCCCTTCCCCGGGTTAGGTGGAGGGAAAATAAGCAAAAGCTAAAAATAAATGACTGTTCTGAAAGAGAATTAAATGGTCGTCAGCCAAGGATGGCAGCATCTGAAAATTAACAAAGCCCAGGTACCACATCCAGGAAGGCCTTGGCAAATGCGTGTTATCCACTCATTAGCTCAGTTCCTCGGGGACGCCAGCCAAGCAGGGCAGGCAGTGCCGGGAACCAGTCCTTCCTTCCGATGCTGATGAAGTGCACTTGGGGGTGGGGGTGGGGGTAGGCAAAGGCAGAAGGAGGAGGGAAGCTCTCATGGGGAATTTCAAACAGCTGTGCTGGTGTCCTTTCTCTGCCTATGATTCTCACCTTCTCTGAGGCAGGAGCTTGCAGGGCAGGCCCAAGAAGACTCAAATCTGAATGTCTACACTACTGGTCTCTTTCAGGATCCTAGAAACAGTCTCACTATTTAGGGGTCTCACTGACCAGCAAGCCTAGGGGTAAGGAGCCCAAAAATGGTGGGAGAAAGACAACACCTAATAGCTCAGGCTTCCCCTCAATGGAATGAAGAGTCTCGTGAACTTATGGCAAGCCCAATGCGTGCTGTGCCAAAGGTGACTCTCTCATGGTTCATCAGCAGCAATACTTGATGAGATCACTGATCCCCATTCTCTACTAACCATGAGAACAGAGTGCTCTAGTGATGGATGTGATATCCAGAAAGAAGGAAAAACACTCCAACCATATGAAAGAACTCTGACACCACAAACATGAGTTCTAAGTACATCACTGGTCACAACTAATAATGACTATTAGAGAGAGGTGACAGTTTTTTATTTACTTATATATTTATCTAGCTATTTAACTTGTTTGTTTTCTGACACAGGACCTCAATATATAGATAGCCCCAGAGGGCCTCGAGCGTTCTGTGTGATCTTGCCTCTGCCTGAATGCCCAGTATCTCAGTCAGGGTTTCTATTCCTGCACAAACATGGTGACCAAGAAGCAAGTTGGGGAGGAAAGGGTTTGCTCAGCTTACACTTCCACAGTGCTGTTCATCACCAAAGGAAGTCAGGACTGGAACTCAAGCAGGTCAGGAAGCAGGAGCTGATGCAGAGGCCATGGAGGGATGTTTCCTACTGGCTTGCTTTCCCTGGCTTGCTCAGCTTGCTTGCTTATAGAACCCAAGACCACCAGCCCAGGGATGGCACCACCCATAATGAGCCCTCCCCCCCTCAATCAATAACTGAAAAAATGCCTTACAGCTGGATCTCATGGATGCATTTCCTCAAATGCTCCTTTGCATTGAAGGCATATTCTCTAAGACATATACCTTACTTCTCTAGGAGTTGGTATTTCTGGGATACATGGCAAATGGCTGCTTTCCTTTTGTAAGAAACCACTCAAGTGCTTTTGGATGTGGCTGCATCATTATACAGTCCTATAAGCAATGCGTGCAATTCTTTTTACAACTTTGCCAGGACATACCATCATAATTTTAATTTCCATTTCCCAATGACTAAGTTTGTGTCTTTCATGTGCACATTTTCCACCTATCCCTTATTTAAGTGAAACATCTCAAGTCTTTTGCCCTCTTTAAAAAGAAATTAAGTTGTTTGTCTTTTAATTGATTTGTAAAAGTTCTTTATATAGTATAATACTACTCCCTTATTAGACATGTTTTCATAACTTGTTTTTTGAGGAATTAGAAACTAAAATGATTTAAATTATGCCTTTCCCCCCATACCACTTCTCTTTGCACATATACTCTGATGAAGGGAATAAAAAGACTTAAACTTTAATTTGCAAGTGCCCTTGGCCTATTGGACCTTAAGAACAATCTGTACTTGATGTCTGCTGATAGACTATTTTTATTTTCACTGCATGCTTCCAACAACCTTTAAGGAAAGCTACATCTGGAGAAACTGTCCTAAAAACAGCTTTACACACACACACACACACACACACACACACACACACACACACACACACACACACACACACAGAGTATACACCGCCCACCCTGTACTTCCCAAAGCCCTGTTCTGGTTCGCCAGGCTTCTGGAATGGTCAACAGTCGTCACACTCCATTGGTGGCCATTGTCCACTGGGAAGGGTAGGAGGCTCCCAATCCATCCTTCAGTGAAAGAGCAAATAGTGGAGCCTGCGGCTTCTTGGACATCAAAGTTGCACAAACAAGGCCTGGCAGACCCTGCCTCTCCGCCTACATATCCTGCAACTGCCATCTGAAGGAGCAGGTCATGACTTTCGGCTTGTCATCCCACACATCAAAGTTTCCACCACACACGAACTGGGTGCATGGGTTCGAATCAAGTCGCTCGACAGCGGATACTCAGACATTGTGTCTAGCTTTAATCCTGTGTTTTCCCAAGTAATTAAGCCTTCTTGCTTATGAACTTGTGACTAAGTAAAGCATCACTGAGAGGTTGTAACATCAAAGTGCTGTCCACCGTCTGTCCGTGTTTGGTAAAATTGGATTTCTTTTCCTTCTCAAAGAAAGACTAATTGAATTTCACCAAAAGCTCCATATATTTGGACTAGATGGTGAAGGCTATTCGAAGCCGAAGTGATCATCCCAGGACTGTGTGGCTTAGCCTTTAGTTTGGTTGGGTCAGAGTGCAACACAGAATGGGGCACCCAGACTCTGACTACACAAGTGCCTTGCAGCGGGAGGTTGGCTCATCAAGGGCTCAGAAACTAGCTACTGCTACTGTTAAATTCTATCCAAGCTGCTACCAGGGCTAAGCAAGAATGGTCCTGGTAGAGTGTTAGCCAACTTTTGAGGACAATGGCCATTATATTACTCAGGTCCTCGATACCAGAAGTCCAACTGTGTGCGCATGTGCTCACATGCCTGCAAATGTGCCATGTATTTATGGGCACATGTGTGTGGAAGCTAGAGGCTGACACTGGGTGTCTTCTTCAATGTTCTCTACCTTATTTTCTGAAACAGGATTACTCATTGAACTCATTGAGCTTGGTAGGGCAGGCCAGCCAATGCCCCGGGACCTGCCCATTTTTGCCTTATCAGGGCTAGGATTAAAGGCAGGTGGGTAGGTATACAGTCCTGCCTAGCTTTGTCTGTGAGTCTTCTTATACAGCAGGATTTTACAGGCCAAACCATTTTCCTACTCCCTCAAGCAATGTATTTTTAGGACAAAGTTTGTGATTGCTTACTCTCTGAATCTTCATGCAACCCAGCACATCAGCATCTGACACATTATGGTTAAATTTTGCTATGCATATGAAATAATATAAAAAGAAMTTCAGAACAAAGTTTTTCTCTCCAGAAAAACAAAACTCCAAATTATTCGGCTTCATTAGTTACCTAATTTACAATCAGTATACCATATTCCCACTTACATAAAATTAGAACTCACTTAAGTGTGACTCAAGGACTGATCTGGAGATAGAAGAAATTCAGGAAGGCTGGAGAGATGGCTCAGCAGTTAAGAGCACTGACTGCTCTTCCAGAGGTCCCGAGTTCAAATCCCAGCAACCAGATGGTGGCTCACAACCATCTGTAATGGGATCCAATGCACTCTTCTAGTGTGTGTCTGAAGACAGCTGCAGTGTACTCATATAAACAAAAAATAAAAAAAAATCTTTATAAAAAAGAAGAAATTCAGGAGACTGCTACATTATCAATATTTTTAAACAAACAACCTACTTTTGGAAAAGAAAACCTCTGGTTCAATATCCATATACGATTGTCTTTTCTTTTAAAAATATTGCTTTGAAAAAATATTGCTTTGATCTTGACCCAGTTTTAAGTCTCTCATACACACACACACACACACACACACACACACACACACACACACACATTTGAGTGAATATACATGTATTTAAGTCACTTGGAACACTTTTAATACATAAAGGAGTGAATCTTAAATTAAGCTTCTGTGCGTACTTATAAAGGTCACAGTGATGACACTGCATTTCCTATTCAAAACTAACTAAAATACATACATTCAGAATTGCAGCTGGTGAGGAGTTAAGCTCCTTGAAGATCTGAGGCGATTATGTTCTAGATCCCTATGGACTTAACACGCTAAGCTGATGCCTGAGGGTGAACTGTGGTGTTGGTCCACAGACTGCAAACATCTAAAGGAAGCAGAAGCCCTCTGCTGTCAGCCTTGAATGAAGGGGCAGGGCCTCTCTACTTTCCATTCATATTTTTCTTCCAAAGAATTCTATGTGGCCAGAGATCTAACACTGATGCTATTTCAAGTACCTAACAGAAAGTAGAGACCCCAAACTTTTGTAATATTAATAAATAAACCCAACCAGACAAGTGTCCCATTATATAGAATGGATGCTTAAAAACCTAGTATTGTGGTCAGCTGGTTCAAGGGGTAAAGTACTTGCTGGGCAAACATGAGGCCTGAGTGTGAATCTCAGCACCCGTGTAACAGCTGGGCATGGCACTGGGCCTGTAACTCCAGTGCTGGAGGTAAGCAGAGCCAAGGGACCTGGGGGCCTGTTAGCTAGTCAGTCAAAGCAGCAAGTTCAGTGAGGGACTGTATCTCAAAAAATACAACAATGAGTGATAAGAAAGATGCCCAACACTGACTTCTAGTCTCCATAAGTACACAAATCAACAAGCACATCTATATACCTGGTATATAACCTTCTCACCTACCACATTTAAAAATCAAAATGCTGGTAATCAGGCTGGGCATTGTGGCACACATTTAAATCCCAGCACTCAGGAGGCTAAGGCATGAGGATCAGAGTTAGCCTGAGCTACATGAAACCCTATCTCAACCCCTACTTCCAAAGAAGACCTAGGTTCAATTTTCAGCATCAGTTAAAAAAAAAAAAAAAAAACAAAACAAACCAACAGAAGGGGAGAGTTCAGGTTAACCCCAATGTATAACAAACATAATATATATTTGTATGAAAAAAAATCTTTAAAAAGATCATACAACAACAACAACAACAAAAAACAACTAGTAATTGTCTTAGGAACCAAGGATGCCAGCACTCTCACAGGCATCACAGATTTGCTAAGACCCCTGGGTAAGGACAGAGCAAACAATTAAAACAACACGGCCCTGAGCTCAGACAGCACTGACCCCCAAAAGCAATCTGCTCACTAATGGAGAATGTTCTTAAGAAGAGTGCTATTTCCTATTTAGTCTCAACTCTGCAAATACCACACAGAAGAAACACACCATTTGCTTCTTCACCACTGGCTCTTCCCCACATGTGAAAAAAAAACATGCAAATTGGGGAAGCCAGTGGGGAGGTRAGTGGAGAACCAGTGGTGGGAAACAATGTGTATGGTAACATGTGCTTGTGTACACAGAGGTCTATCTTGGTCACCAGAGAGAAACTACTCCCTATTAATAACCTGGAGCAGACACGATTTTGACTTGACTCATAAGAAAGAGTAAAACTCATTCTGCTTCCAGACCCTTCATTCCTCTGTCTCACACCCTACACCAATTCACTGACTGACCTATCTCCTTTTCTCTCTCTCTCTCTCTCTCTCTCTCTCTCTCTCTCTCTCTCTCTCACTCTGTTCCTGTCCAACCCTTCTTCTCAAGGTTTNCTCTCTCTCTCTCTCTCTCTCTCTCTCTCTCTCTCTGTTCCTGTCCAACCCTTCTTCTCAAGGTTTTTGGAGACACCTTTACATATTTACTCGCACTTCTTTCCCACATTAAATTATGAGTTCCCCAAGGTCTGATTCTTCAAAGACTAGCATGAGGCCCAAGAATACATATTTACTGAATGTTTGGGAAATAAATTTCTCATGGAGAGAAACAGGCACTCATGGAGTCCTGAAAATCAATGAAGGGCAAGAATCACAACTGGATTCTCTCCAAAGCAAAGTATACAAAGTTTCTTCTTTTTCCTTTTGTTTTATAATGCTGCAGATTGCCAGCACGCCAGGCAAGCAGTCTCCCATGGAAGCACACCACCAGCAAGTGTCTATTACCTTTAAAGGGTAAAGGCTTGGAGCTGAAGATGGCAAATAAGGAAACAGTGATTGGGACCAAGTTCATGATAAAAGCAAAGAGAGACCTATCTCAAGGGGAGCTGCAGGGTCAGGTGATCTGAAGCAGACGCCTCCTTAAAATCCCCAGTCTGGTGGCTTTCCTCCACATTTCAGATTCTTCCAAAGTGGCCAGAACTAGCAGATAAGAGCTTTAAAGACCTGCTTGAGGGGAGAATTAAAATTGGTTCCTCCAATTATTAATCTGAGTAGCTTCTACTGAAGGGTCCAATACTCCTCTGAAAGTATCCCTTTAAAAATTGGCATGTCTCACTGGTAAAGTGCTTGCCTTGCGTGCCTGAAGTCCTAGGTTCAATTCCCAGTACTGCATGAAAAAGTTTAAAACATTGTTTTGTTGTACAATTTCTGTCATACAATTACAACTAGAGTGACTATATACTTTGTTCCATCAGACTTCTAAAGACCCTGGGGCAGAAACCAGAACAGCCTGGGATGGAGCACTAGGAGGAAGTACTGACATATAAAACAGAATGCACACCACGCATGCTGGGTTAACCTGCCTACCTAACTTTAGGTAAACCATTGTTTTCTCTCTGTGCTTCAGTTTTCTCAACTGTAAAATGAGAGTAACAACATAGATTTTGGGGAGTGATTCTGAAAGTGACAAGTAGTTACCTATGCTACTTCTGGTGTGTGTTGTGTGTGCCTGTGCTCATCTCTAGGGGTGGGACATCACTAGAGGCAAGTGTGAGGTCCACTGATTTATTTATTAAAGTTTTGAGACAGGGTCTCATTATAGCCCTGGTTGGCCTAGAACTAGCTATGTAGACCAGGCTAMCTGTAAACTCAAGAGATCTACCAGTCTCTGCCTCCAGACTGCTGGGATTAAAGACGCATGTCACCATGCCCAGCCTAATTCACCTTATTTTTTACACATGGCCCTCATGGAACCTTAAACTCACTGACTGACTGGCTGGCTAAAGAGTCCCCAAAATTCACTTGTCTCTGTTCCCACAATCCTCTCAGTGCTGGGGTTATAGATGCACTTGGCTTGTACATGGTTCTAGGGATCCAAACTCAGGTTCTTGTGCACTTTAGTGACTGAGCTATCTCCCCAGTCCCTACTTTTGATCTTTCCACAATAGCTACAACCTTGAATGAAAGAAATAGTAGGTGGGAAAACATCATAGCTACCAACAGGCAGGAGGAATGAAGTCTCCAGAATTCAAATAAAAAGCCACTAGAGCCCTCACTGGAGGACAGTAACCGACAGCTTCTCAAGATGATAAAGACTCACACGTGCACATGTAACCATTTATAATCTGCTCTTAAACAAGTGGCTACTATGATAACGTCAATGACTTGCCTAAGGTCACAAAGCTAGTGAACAGTACTGCTGGGATCTGAAACCACACGTGGCTCTCCACATCCACTATGCAGGCCCAGCACCTTGGATGGCTCTGGACAGGAGATTCTTACCTCTCATTGTGGCTGATGGCTGCCACCATCAGTGCTGTCCAGCCAAGTTTGTGCCTTGCGTTGACATCTGCACCTTCTGATAACAGCCTGGCAAGAGACAGAAGATATTTTCAGTGTGTGGCTTACAATAGACAGGAGTACACTGTAGAATGCACTAGAAAAAATACAGGGCACATAGTAAGTGTAAGGCCCAGGCTGGACAACATAGTGAGGACCTACCTCAGCAGATAAACACAAATATGGAGGCTGAACAAGTCTGGAAATAGAGACCTTTGAGTACTAATCCCCAAGCACAGCCACTGGTCACTCTTCACCTGAGGCTTCCCTTGCCCTTCTCCTTCCCAGATCCCCATTGTCACCCTCCCAAGCCATCTGAAAGGACTTTGCCTTCTATTTCTTAATAATGATACTATGACATTCCTACTTCCCCGGTCCAAGAACCTCTCAGTCCCTTTGCAGCCTAAAGTTCTGCCCTCAGGCCATGTGAAAACTTGGTGCCCACATCCTCTCCCTTAAAAGACCTGACATCTAGCCTTGTCTCCATAGTTCCTTGTTTACAAAAGGAATGTTGCTCAACTGTATTTTATCAAGGCTGTTTGGAAATAYAAATCCTTCAACCCAAAGAAAGTAGGAAAGAACATTAAAAATGCTGTTAGGCTCCCACTAGAGCCCACGCAGAACTACTGGGACATAGGTGTCAGATGCTGAGTACACAGAGGTCCAGAGACTGTCAAGCAACCAACAAATCCAAGGTCTGAAGCACATCACTATAAATCTGAATCCTGGGTCCTGGCCACATAACACAGGGCAGACAGAGACAGGCTGAACAAAGCCATGTCTTACTTAGCACCTCTTAGAACACGGACTTCCCTCTTGGATCTTCAAGTTCCTGAGTTTATTTATTCTTCATAAGCTTAAGGAGCAGATAGTAATCTCTTTTAATGGATGAGGAAACAGGCTTAACAAGGGAAAATGACTTGTGAAGGGGTCACAAAGCAGGTTGATAACAATTCTACAGATGGACTCTCCTCACCTCATCTTATCAGCCTACCTCAGACAGTACCTCTCTTCATATAACACAAAAGGAAAAGACAGAAACTGATTTCAGTCAGGCAATGGCATGGTCCTATGCTAGATTCTGTATGTGGGCAAGAAGACATGGGGTCTGCTCTTAAAGGAGAACTCAGGACAGCAGGATATCAAAGACCATGGTGCCAAAAATAGGAGACAAAGTCAAGAATTCAATTCAGCCAGACATGGTGGCCCCACCCTATAATCCTCAGGACCAGGCAGGATGAGCAGCACTGAGCTCAGGGTCAGTTGGACCACACAATGAATTCTAGGGCAGCCTAGAAAGTAGCAAGACCTTGTCCAAACATGCATGCATGCAACCCCACAAAACATGGTCCATCCACTAGGCAGATGTCCATATGAGGAAAGGACAAAGGATTTTCTCCATCTTGTCCTGATCTTCTATCCTATCTAGACTGAAGCTTCCTTCAGAATCACAGAAAGGCCCAGAACTTCATCTACTATTCTACTTCAGATACGTCTACTTCAGAGCCAAATAATACCACACAGCTTGTACAAAAGCAGATTTTCCCCCCACAGAAAACTCTTTATACCTAGGGTTCTTACCTTCTTTAACATCCACGGCCATGAAAGGGAGACCACGAGAACAAGGGACAGAACAATTCATCACATCCTTCCCTACCCTCTCCCAGGGATACCCAGCTAGACACCAAAAACAATGCTCAAAGGACACCCTCTCCATGTTTCCTGGGACCTATGAAACCATTTTCTTGGRMACAGCACTTGTGTAGGTCACAGGGCATGCATGTATGTGGGGTGAACAACAGGGTCAGTCTCCTTAGGATAATCTTGTTCTATTGACCTTTATACTAGCAAGACTGGGGCTCTGCACATGCCTCTTCTTGGAACACTTCGCAAAGCAAGACTTCTTATTTTTGTTTTGAAACAAAGTTTACTATGTTACTGGATCAGTCTTGAACTTCCTGAGCAGCCCAGCTGGCCCTGCCCCTCCTGTACAGCCCCGAGCTGGGATTACAGATCTAAGAAGTACAAAGGATATATTGCTGCTTGAAACTTGCGATAATGAACAATTTGAACTACTTACATATATGGGGTTGTCTTTTCTGCAAAGATTTATTTATTTATTTATTTATTTATTTATTTATTTATTTATTTATTTATTTATTTATTTTTGGTTAGTTCTGAGGAAAAAAAAACTTGTAAGGCTAGTTCAGCATTGTAGTGCATACCTTTCCCTGGGAGGCTGAGGCACTAGAATTGCTGTAAGTTCAAGGCTAGCCTGAAATATACAATAAAACTTTGTCTCAAACAATAACAGAAGTCGGAAGCCCTGTGTCCTGTCTAACGCAAAGCTCTGCGCTTGCTACCCCGACACCCTAAGCAGCCGCAGCCCCTCACTGAGCTTCAGTGAGGTCAGTGAGCACTGCACCCTGCCACTTCCATATACATACACATAGCAGGGAAGGGCTCAGAAACCCGGGGTCAGCCACTGGAGGAGGAGACCCGTGGTGCTCTGCAGGGAGACCAGCTCTCAGCCCAGCTCAGTGACTGAGCATAAGTTACTCTTCACAGTCTCTTGGGGCCAGGTTGTAATGGAAGACAGCAAGGATGCTAACCCCTCTCATGCAAGGTGGCTGACAGGATTGAAAGACATACCATACCTGTGGGGCTTTCTGTATAGAGTGACATATCCAGTAAACTGAGGAAGAACCAGAGCCAACCTCACCAGCGCCACAGCAAACCCAACCACAATTTATCCACTGTAGTGCTGAGTTGGGGTGGGGGTGGGGGCACGGGTCTCTGCTTTCCATCAGTGCACAGCATCCCTCAAAGTTAGGACTTCACAACCAGGTCTCCCTATTCCATTTTGTGGCTTTCGGTCAAGCGAATGCCCAGCAGGCACTCATTTCAAAGTCCTGAGCCAGCAGGGTGTGGGCGGGGCGGGGACCGCCTGCTGAGAGTGGCTGAAAGGGCCTCTGAGGCCCGAGAAAGCCACCCTTGCTCCCCCTGGTGATTTTCACCAATGGACAAAATGCGGCAAGTGAATTAATCTCTTTTAAAAAGAGCAATGCTTGTGACAGAGCACGGTGTCTCCGAAAAGGTTAGGATTCCATCATCCCTGAGATGATGAGTAGAGAGCTTAATGCAGGCTGCCAGTCAGGCAAAGCAGCCGGGGCTGCGCTGGGGAGAGGGTGGGCACAGCAGGCTTTCCTGGGCTCAGACTTGTGGTCAGCGCTCCCTAGTGAACTAACTCTCCTGCTTGGCAGGGCACTGGTGGGTGAGACTAACAGGGGATGGTTCAGGGGAGCAGACAGCTAGAGTCAATCCCAGCTCTTGCACAACTCCCAGGGTATAAGGCAGAAAAGATCTCAGTTCAAACACACCCACTGCCAGCTACTTCCTGAGGGATGACCCATGGATAAATGTAGGACTTGGCTTTTCTCTGTTCCCTCCCACAATAGCTCCTGCTCTCTGTTTCTGTTGGTCAAAGAACAAGACCTGGGTATGGTGGTACATGCTAGCACTCAGAAGGCTGGAGCAGGAGGATCACCACGAATCAAGGTCAACCAGAGCTATGTAACAGAACCTTGTCTCCCAGAACCTGCCCCTCCCCTAGCCTTATCACTGTGTATCTGCATATCGCACATAAGGRTGTCAAGAGATAATAAGTCAAATAAGTCAAGCCAGCAAAGGCACTTGGTATATACTAAAGCACTGCGAAAACAGCAGTGCTGTGCTATTAGCATCATTGGCCATTTTACACTAGTGATGGGAGGAGAGGGCAGGGGGAAATGGTGCAGTGGGTAAGGGTCCCTTGCCACCACGCCTGATGTCCTGAGTAAGTCAGGATGGCATAAATAATATAGCAATTACCCAAACGTATCTGTGGATAGAAAATAAACTGCCACTCGGTGGGCAGTGGTGGCTCATGCCTTTAATCCCACTTTAGAGACAGGGGCAGGCGGATCTCTGAGTCAAGGCTGGGCTGGTCTCAGAGCCAGTTCCAGGACAGCCAGTACTACACAGAGAAACCCTGTCTCAAAAAGCAATCAAATAAACAAAAAGAAAATAAACTTCCTAAGATCCGCAGGTGAGGGAGGATAGTCAGTAGCAGAGCCTAAGAGCAAAGAAGGAAAAAAAAGTCTCCAGTAACCAGGGCCGTGCAAGGCCCGCAGGCCGGAGCCACGGGAGACACCTCTTCCCGTGAGAGCAGAAGGGCGGCAGACTTCACTTGCAGTTGCAAGTTCTATTGTTTTCACAACAGTGATCACAGCATTGCTCATTTTTTCTTAACCATTTTCAAGTTTCATCTTCTACGGTTTCCCTAAAATGGTCTGTTTCTTTCCCAGTCCCCTGTGCTAATCTGTATTAAAACAGTTAACATTTGGCTGTTTTGTCTAACTTCTTCAGTCATCAGTATCAGAAATGATGTTTTCATCTACCCCACCTCCCACCCCCTTCCTGCCCCGGCAGTTGGCATATGGGAGTTCTCTGTCTTGTGGTAGAAAACCTGTGGCAACAGTCTTTTCCAAAGTACGAAGGCTCCTGTGTATATGTTGGAGGCATCTCAGACTCAGGAGTGGGGACATGGCCTGGAGGGCTGATGGTCATGGGTTCTAATCATAGCTGTCAGGTATGAATACTTGATGTATTCCTCGGGATAAATCTTCCTCTATGGGCCTTATTTTTCTCTGCAGTCCCTATTACTTTTAAACATTATCATTTTAGATATGTGTAGCATCTGGAGCTGGAGAGATGGCTCAGCTGTTAGGAGCATGAGTTGTCCTTGCAGAGGACCTGGGTTTGGTTCCCAGAATCTATGTAGTGACTCCCAGTTCTAGGGGATTCAGTATCTTTTTCTGACCTCCAGAAGAAACACACACAGAAACACACACACACACACACACACACACACACACACACACACACGGTGTACATATACACACACAGGCAAAACAATCACATAATAAATAGGCCTAAATTATATAAAAAAATACATATAGCACCAAAATGAAAACTGAGAAATAGATTCCTAGCAGACCTGACACAGTAAGACATCCAAAAAGATAATTCCTTAGGCTTGGGAGATTGCAGAAAGGAAGAAGTCCTAGGCAGGCAGATGCATATTTAAGTCATTCAGACTAACTAGCTCATCTCAGGGAAAGAAAGAAAATACCACTTCACTTTTCTTCCTTTTTCTTTATGACCAATCAATACAAAGCGGCTAGTGGACTTCAATCATGTATTGTTCCAACTGATTTCCGGATCCTTTGCAGGAACTGGCCCTCAGCTGCAACCAGGGAGGGGCTGAAGAGTGGGGAGTCCTGTCCCACCTGCATCAGAGGCCTGGGAGCACTGAGCCATGCAGACCCAATCATGATCACTATCTGGGCAACAGGACCCAGGCTGGAGCCGCCCAGAAGGCCCTGTTTACAGTAATAACAGCACCAGCCCCTGTCTGAGCAGAGACAAGGCGCCTAGGGCTAGAATCCCCAGGCAGCCTCCATCTGTGCCTTATCTCCCAGCTAGCCAGGGACGGGGTGGGGGAGGACAGCAAAGGCTGTTTGTTCTCGGACCCCAGGCTGGGCCTACAGATTTCAAGGTAAAGGCCAACATTATTCTGGCTACACAGGCACAGAGCCCCTCCGGCCTCTTATTGCACTACCTATTTAAATCGAGCATCAGCCTCTTAGGCTCAGGCCCCCTCCTCAAGGAAGCCCTCCAGGTGCCTTTGTTTCCACTCTTAGCCCTGCAGGCTCAGGAGAGCAAGGGAGCAATGCGGGGAGAGACTGCATATGCATGGCACCCACAGCCCGACGCCTGGATCCGCGCACTGCCTCCTGAGCCTGGCGTCTGCAGCTGGTTTCAGTGTTTTGGAAGGTAATGACTGCCCTGCAGGATCAACAGGCCAATCCTTTTTATTATTATTGTTATTATTAAATGAAAATTTCTTTTCTTTCTTTTTTTTATTTTCTATATTCTTTGTTTACATTCCAAATGATTTTCCCTTTCCTGGTTCCCCCCTTCCCATAAGTCCCATAAGCCCTCTTCCTTCCGTCCATTCCCCAATGAACCCCCTCCCACTTCTCTGTCCTGGCAATCCCCTACAATGCTGCATCAAGCAACACACAGATGAACCAGCATCACCAAGCCTCTCTGGGAAAGAACTGAAGCAGACAGGAGCCTGTCTGCCTCTGTCCAGCCGTGTGCCCAGGGTCAGGTCCAACTAACCTCCTAGGACCTCCCTCGGCTCACCTCCGCCTGCCAGAGCCTAACAAGAGTGGCCATATGCCCGCAGGAGGTGACACTGAGCATGATGCTTTGCAATGGTAGCTGCTGCTACACTATCTGTTCAATGGCAAAGGCAAATGGTGAAGGACTTACCTGCAACCTAAACGACACTCGCTGGTCTAACGAAAGCCCAATGCTGGGTGGCCATTCTTTGTCCTATGCTTTACAGACACCTGTTCTGTATTAATGTGCAGACCGCTATTTTTAAATTGTTAAACTTAGAAACCAGTTACAAAAATAATACACACATACACACACACACAAACAAAAATAAAGCAAAACAAAAAACCTTCACAGGTCCTTGACATGGACCTACTTTAAACTTTGAATAATTTGGTTCCTATTTCTAATACATTTTACTTGCCCATATGAGAATTAATTACAGACATTATGCCCCTTATCTCCAAATACTTCGGCATGTATTTCCTAGTACAAGGACAGACTTCTACAGAACCACCAGCCACAATGGTCAAAGCCTCAATGTGGCAACCAAGAAAATAGAAAAGAAATCCAGAAACTAAAAATCTCCTGCATCTATACTGAACATATACAGACATTTTTGTTGTCATTATTTCTAAAAAGTAAAACAGAGTATACCAACCCAGAGATGATTTAAGTATATAAGAATATATATGTAGGCTTTATGGAAATACTATGACATAACATATAAAAGGCTTGAGCATGGAGGGTCCTGACCCACTGATAGCACAGGATGAGCATTTTACCTTCCAGTCTGCCTGTGTTCAAATGTCTCCGGTTATCCTAACAGTTTTCACAGCATTCGAGCACTGTGATCCAGTAAGCAGAATCAATATAGAGATCAAACAGTGTGTGTCTTCACTTCACCTAGAACAGTTCCTCAACCTTTCTGTGACCTTTGTGTTATTGGCATGTTTTGCCTGTAAGGCCAGTTTCTGTGTCTCCCTTTTAGCTCTCCTGAGGACCGGTGACTCCAGGGCTGAGTGGGTGCTGACCCAGACCTCCGTGGCAGCAGCTGGATAAACACGTACTGAACAAGCAAGAACCCTGGAGGCCAGTGCTATGTGAGCCATGGTCAGGGCAACAAGGCAACAGGAATGACTATGGATGCAGAGTTTTTCTGTTAAAAGGAAATGCAGAAGCATGGATTCCTCTAATAATCTCCTAGGATCCCCTAAAGCAAACACCACTGCATCCCCAGGGAGCTGTGCCTGGCTGAGACTGGATGAAACATGAACATACAACAAGTAAAGGCAAAGCAACCCCGGACACTGCCATGTGGGCACCTGGGTCCCAGCTACAGCTGTCCCAGCTGCCTTCTTGATGGCTTGGTCCAGGCAGCTGAGGTATGGGAAAGGGCTATGGGCGCCACCTAGTGGCTCCGAAGCAGGACTCTAGGCTGCAGCAGAGGGCAGCTGGGTGCTCGCCAGGACCCTTGTCACAATTAGCAGTAACAGTAGTAGACCCAACTCCTCAAACTCACTGACAATCACACAACCATGGTCAAGCCACATGTGGGTCTATGTGAGATTTTCAGTGAGGAATAGACTGGGTAACGCTAACCACCCACAGGGGGCAAGACACAAAACAGTTCTCAAAAGTCATGCATCATCTGCACTGGGTTCTGAGGGATGCAATGGGCTAGTCACAGACCCTGTCTACACAGAGAGCACTCAGTTTGAGTTTGGAGAAGCATAATGGACCAGGTCCCTTCACCCCCAATAATGCATTATCATGGGCTCTTTGAGATATTTGTACAGGAAAGCAATAATAACATGTTGGCTCTTCATATCTA
>BDUI01002645.1:125039-137007 GCA_002335545.1 Apodemus speciosus | reverse complement strand
AGAAATAAAAAGAAAAAAAAAGAATCAAATGTCATCTGGAGGAAAGAGAAAAGAAGGCTCTAAAGGATTTGGGCACTGCTGACCCTTCTCTAATGAAGCAGAGCCAGGAGCCTTAGTGTCTGTTGGACTGAGTCTTCAAGAGAAACCATCCTAGCTTGGCTATTACAGTGCTTTAGGCTGGAGACTAGGAGGTAAACAACTCTAATAGCAAAAGATAATTCAAGTTATTTCAGCTGTTGACCTGCTTTCATGGTCCCCTGAGTATGTAAGTGATTTAACAAAAGAGAGTTAGAAATATTGAAAAGAAATGTCAAAATAGTAATCAGAAAAAATACTCCCCAGCACTTATGGTTAAGTAGAGTGGGGTGATAAACACACAATCCTCCAGCAATCTAAGCATTTACAGCTTTTGATTAGCTCTGGGATKCAGAGGCCTGGCTTCAGTGCTAGTGGAAGGCTGGAGAACATTAGTGGGTTTCAGGTGACAGTCATGCAGGAAGCATTTGTGGTGTGCTGGCTGTGAGCTTAATACTGACTGCAAATGCCATCAGATCCTGAGATTCCAGTTCATATAAATACTGTTGATGTGGGCTCTGGATGTTATAGGTATTGCCACAGATCCAGTGTGTTGAAAACATGCATTCTTATAGTTTTTGGAAAAGGTAACTACAAAATGGAGGCAGCAGTAGATGCAGCATGTGGTGAGGACAGTTGCCAAGTTTGAATGTCTTCTTATGTTCTCACAAGGGAAGAAGAAAGCACATATGCCATGGTTCTCTGTATACAGGCACTAATCTCATGATGAAGGCTCAACTCTAGTACTGAATTACCTCCACCATTCTTCACACAAGGAGCCTGGGATACAAAGGCTTCTTTTGAGACCTCTCAAAGGCCCAGCCTATCCAGCATGGTCATTATACATTCTGCCAGTGATGAGAATTTCTTTGATATAATAAAATCTTCACAGGAAAACACTCTTCAGCAACTATATAGCTAATATGATATTTGCTCCTATAGAACAATATAGACCAGATGAATGAATGAGTGAAGTTAAGTAKAGCATGGGGAAGATGACTGGCAGAATGAAGTCTGACATTCCTTGTGACCTGAGCTTTTGTCAAATGATGGGAAGCTCTAGAGAAATACACATACTTTTTACAACCAAAGATCCTGAAATAAATGAATACATAAAAAGTAACTGAGTAATTGTTCCCTCAAGATATTTGAATTTTGTACTACAACCTAAAGTGTATATATGGGACTAAAAATTCAAGTGTGAAGCTAAATTAGATGATCTCTATGGTGCTGTTTTAATTTTTGAAAGGACTAAAGAAATTATTCAGCAATTTGAAGATTTTAACATGTATCCTTGCTTGATGAAAAGATTGTGGAAAAAAATCACATGAAGACTTTGTCTTTTCCTGAGTGTTAGTCCATGTTAAATATCATACTCTGGCTCAGATCCCTGAAGGGAGATATGATTGTAATTTCTACAGGTACATAGTAGAACATTTTTGTGCCATMATATAACAACTAACTAAATATATAAATTATCATCTATATTTTACTCTTTATTATAATGTGTTATGTTTTTTGAGGTCAAAAATCACAGGCAAAATGAATTCTTGTGAGACAGCTTTAGTGATGGAAGGGTAAAGGCTGTTCACACTGTGATTATGAAAGCACGAGCAGTTTTACAGATGTCAGTCCAGTAAAATGGCCAAAGCTCCTATGTTTTTTCCTCCGGTWTTGGAATAAGAATCCTGGGATTCCCACAACTATCCATTCACAAAGCATGGGCATTATTTCTACCACTGTCTTCAGCATCCAAACAGTGAAGAGGCACACCTTGCTGAGGAAAGGATTCCAGAAGCTTCAGGTACAGTGACAGTTTAAATCTAATTTTCTATAATGGCTATTTTCTGTCTGGTACTGTGTTTCTTTTAATTTATGTCTGGGTATAGATTCCAGGGGATGTAGATGATGCTTTTTTTTCACTTCTTGTTCTCCACAACCCTTGATTACTTTAGATTGCTAAGGTCAAGTCTATTTTCTTTATTTCCAAGGACTTGTAAAGCATCTCAATATCTTTTATGTACTATTTACAACGAACAACATAAATTATGGAATCCAATTCTAGAAACACATTTAAGGGTTACCATAAGTTGGGCGATTGCTTCAATCACTCGTTTCCTGAAAGAAGTACCCTGATCTCTGAGACATATACATATATGGATGTATATATACATATGTATATATATATATNATATAACAACTAACTAAATATATAAATTATCATCTATATTTTACTCTTTATTATAATGTGTTATGTTTTTTGAGGTCAAAAATCACAGGCAAAATGAATTCTTGTGAGACAGCTTTAGTGATGGAAGGGTAAAGGCTGTTCACACTGTGATTATGAAAGCACGAGCAGTTTTACAGATGTCAGTCCAGTAAAATGGCCAAAGCTCCTATGTTTTTTCCTCCGGTWTTGGAATAAGAATCCTGGGATTCCCACAACTATCCATTCACAAAGCATGGGCATTATTTCTACCACTGTCTTCAGCATCCAAACAGTGAAGAGGCACACCTTGCTGAGGAAAGGATTCCAGAAGCTTCAGGTACAGTGACAGTTTAAATCTAATTTTCTATAATGGCTATTTTCTGTCTGGTACTGTGTTTCTTTTAATTTATGTCTGGGTATAGATTCCAGGGGATGTAGATGATGCTTTTTTTTCACTTCTTGTTCTCCACAACCCTTGATTACTTTAGATTGCTAAGGTCAAGTCTATTTTCTTTATTTCCAAGGACTTGTAAAGCATCTCAATATCTTTTATGTACTATTTACAACGAACAACATAAATTATGGAATCCAATTCTAGAAACACATTTAAGGGTTACCATAAGTTGGGCGATTGCTTCAATCACTCGTTTCCTGAAAGAAGTACCCTGATCTCTGAGACATATACATATATGGATGTATATATACATATGTATATATATATATATATGGATGTATGTATATATCACATAAAAAGATACAGCATTTTATCACTGTCAGGTCATATATTTTTCATCAGGTTGGAGTTAAATTCTGAAGAGTATTCAAGATCTCAGGAACCTTTGCTTAGATAAGTTAACTAAGGTGCCTGTAATATTTTTAAGGAAACGAAAAACCTCCACAGAAATTGCTTCCAAGGACAAACCCTTGCCCTCATTCCTGATAAGTCTCTGCACCATCAATTTGAGCAGTATGTGACTTCTAGTGTGTTCTCAAGATTTGTTTCTTTCCCAATTTGTCCTAAAATTCACATTGTGTTTTGTATTAGGTGGTGCACTAAAATACATAAAATATCACAAACTTTTCTTTCGATATTTTTCTTATAACATTCTATCTCAAGTTATTTTTGTCCTGCACTATAATAATTCCATACAAAATAGAGTTTAGAAGGGATTTCAGATCAGAGTTGGAGCAGAAATGTTTAAATATAAGCATTTGTTTGGCTAGTTGATCAGATGTATACAGTTAGAAAGAGAAAGAAGTGGGTATACCATGCTGAATGGGACTGTAATCAAACAGGATTCTAGAAGAGAAAATATTCTTTTAAGTGGGTGACATGAAATGCAATGTTGGGTTTAGAGAAAAGTAACCTTGATAATAGAAAAACTAAAATGAAGTTGTACTGATGGTGAATCATATGCATTGAAGAATATTTAGATCATGTTTCTCTTCAATGAGGTATTTAGTATCTTAAAATTGTGCCTAGTTTTGTGTACTGGCTAGTTCCCTTTTATAGGACTTGAAGATAATCATATGACTTGGTGGGCTGACTGGGGGAAGTAGAAAGAGTCATGAGTGTTCTGTAGTAATGTGAAAGTGTCCTATAAAATATAGTATCCAGAGTCATAGGCATGGCAGGGATTTGAGTCCAGGTTCCAAAACTCTAAACTAAGTGATCTTTTCCAATAAAATACACCATATTGGTATGATAGGCTATATCAATAGAAACACACAGCCAACAATATACTACTGTATTTCTAAATGGTGATATTAAATAAATCATAAAGGAGTTTCCTTCTTCTAATTCATGTCCAACAGATACCTATACTCCCATTTCACTTCAGTACTGTTCTCAGTAACCCAGCCAAGGAAGCGATCCATGTGTGCAGCTACTACTAAGTAAATGAAGATACCTTGTTCAGTGGCTAGTCCT
Source organism: Apodemus speciosus (assembly GCA_002335545.1). Taxonomy (NCBI): domain Eukaryota; kingdom Metazoa; phylum Chordata; class Mammalia; order Rodentia; family Muridae; genus Apodemus; species Apodemus speciosus. Next base: position 132,793 of record BDUI01002645.1, on the reverse strand, counting down.
GATTGTCAACTTGACTATATATGGAGTAAACTACAATCCAGAATTCGAAAGCTCACCTGTGATACATATTTGGCAGTAGAAGACTCAAGTTTCTGACTGGATATTGGCACGGAGATCTTGAGGTATAGTGGCCATGAAAAGCTTAGGCTCAGGAAAAGTAGTACTGGCCTTTAATCCCAGGGGACTGAGGCATGGAGATATCTCTGATTTCAAGTTCATGCTTGGACAAAGCAAGGCCCAAAGGTGTGGTGGCACATACCTTTAATCTGGGCCATACTTTCTGCTGGAGATCTACATAAGGACATTGGAAGAAGGAAGATTATCTCTCTTCTTTGCCTGCTTGCCCTGTAGGACTGAGCAATGGCTAGATACTTGAACTTCCATTCACAGCTGCTGACCATTGTTGGGGAGGTGGACAATAGACTGTAAGTCATCAACAAATTCCCTTACTATATAGAGACTACCCATAAGTTCTGAGACTCTAGAGAACCCTGAATCATGATATGTATACACAATGAAATACTACTCAGCCATGACAGGAGGAAAACCCTGCCATTTGTAACATCATAGTGCAAGTGGAGGTCTGATTAAGAGAAATAGGTCCGTCAAGGACAGGGAAGAGCCATGGTACCTCACTCATATGTGAAATCCAAAAGCTCGTTTTCATGATGTTCCAAGTAGGATGGTTATTATATATTATGTAAGGTATTATGGTATACAAAAAGAAGTAATGCTTGATAGAGTATACTGAGTTATGGTAAGATAGAAGACAAATTCAATAGTATGTTCTTGCACAGAAAATGATGAGAGTTAGCAAATCAAAAAGAATAAAGGAATGTGAAAGTTTTCACCCTAAAAGATTGGCAGATAATTAAAGAGGAATATGGGTGATCCCATTTAAACATACAATGGGCCACATATCATGACATTTCCTGGTACTCATCCTAATTTCATTTCACTTCTTGTTTGTTTGTTTATTTTTTTGAGACAGGATTTCTCTGTGTAGCCCTGGCTGTCCTGGAACTCACTCTGTAGACCAGGTTGGCCATGAACTCAGAAATCTGCCTGCCTCTGCCTCCCAAGTGCTGGGATTAAAGAAGTGCACCACCACTGCCCGGCTCCTAATTTCATTTCTTTTGTTATGACAAATTCTCCTACCAATAGCAGCATAAGGAAGGTAAGGGTTTCTGTCCATCATTGTTGGGATGTCATGTGGGCAAAATCTTGAGACAAAAGATAATTACACAACCCATAATAAAGACCACCAATAAGGGATTGCACCCATAGCACCTGCTTCCTTGGTTCTGGGTCCTAGATAATGTGGGACATGTGAAGTAAAAATCAAGTCTTTCCTACAATATAATATAATAAATATAATATAATATAATATAATATAATATAATATAATATAATATAATATAATCCAGGAAAATCCTCAGTTGATACCCCTTTCCAAGATAATTATAGGTTGTTTCAAGTTGATATTTAAAGCTAACCATCACAATATAGGACTAGTATGTGAAATTTTGTGTTTATGTATAATATGTAAAAATTAACCTCGAAGGGACAATTACTTTTGCTCATCCAAAACACTTTCATAGAAGAAACATCACAATGTAAACATATTTTGTTCAGTCAAATGTTACTTTCTTAGTCACACATTTATTCACTGTGAGAGATAACAAAGAGGAGAATTTTAAAGAGGAGGTGTCTTTATCTAGTTCAGTATTTGGGGAATGTCAATCTCATGGAATGTTTCTGTGCTTTTGAAACTATATTACATGGTGCACTGTGATAGAGCTATGCAGTGGAATAAGCTACTCATCTCATACTGTGGTGATTTGAATATTTGTGGACCAGAAAGTGGCACTATTAGGAGGTGCTGCCTTGATGCAGTAGGTATGGTCCTGTTAGAGTGTTTCACAGTGGAGGATGGCTTTGAGACCCTCTTCCTTTGGATCAAGATGTAGAACTCTCAGCTCCTACAAAGACATGCCTGCCTGAACACTGCCATGCTTTTTGGCATGGTAAACCAGCCCCAATTAAATGTTTTCCTTTATAAGAATTGCCTTGTTCACAGTGTTTCTACATGGCAATAGAAACCCTAATTAAGAGACAAATGCCAACCAACAAGGAGAGAGAGAGAGAGAGAGAGAGAGAGAGAGAGAGAGAGAATACAAGACATATACCTGCAGGATACATCCTCAGTGATTCACTTCTTCAAACTGGACAAAACTCCTAAAGTTGAAATATCAACTAACAGCTAAATGTTCCATACATAAGCCTGTTGGATAAATTTAATATTCAAACCATAATAAGCTTCTTACTCAAGACCACATAATAGGTGGTAAAGGAAATTGGAAAAATTTTGCAAACTGGAAAGGAAAATTTAATTTTGGGTTAAATGAAAGAGATTAAACACCATCCCTAAAGCCCATCATAATTAGAGACATAAAAATTACATTGAATTAATACAATTTGCTTATTATTATCAATGCATTGATTGCCTTTTCATTTTAATATCTCATGGCAACATTTATATGGTCTATCTGATCCTGATTAAACTTTGGTAGTTGGTATCTGTCTAGGAAATTGTCCATCCAGAGTCTYCAGTTGTGTTGAGTACAGGCTTTTGTAGTAGGATCTGATAATTTTTTTTAATTTCCTCAGTTTCTGCTGTTATTTTTCCCTTTTCCTTTCTGTTTTGTTAATTTAGATACTGTCTCTGTGCCTTCTGCTTAGTCTGGCTAAAGGTTTATCTATCTTGTTGATTTTCTCAAAGAACCAGCTCCTAGTTTTGTTGATTCTTTGTATAGTTCTTTTTGTTTCTGCTTGGTTGATTTCAGCTTGGATTTTGATGATTTCCTGCCTTATACTCCTATTGTTTATATTAGCTTCTTTCTGTTCTAAAGCTTTCAGGTGTGGTGTTAAGCTGCTCATGTATGCTTTCTCCAGCTTCTTTTTGGAGGCACTCGGAGCTATGAGTTTTTCTCTTTTCACTGCTTTCATTGTGTCCCATAAATTTGGATATGTTGTACCTTCATTTTTCATTAAATTCTAAAAAGCCTTTGATTTATTTCCTCATTTCTTCCTTGACCAAGTTATCATTGAGTAGAACATTGTTCAGCTTCCATGTGTATTTGGGCTTTCTTTTGTTTTTGTTGCTATTAAAGACGACCCTTACTCCATGGGATTAGTTCAATCTTCTTATATCTGTTGAGTTCTGTTTTGTGACCAAATATATGGTCAGTTTTGAAGAAGGTAACATGAGGTGCTGAGAAGAAGGTATATTCTTTTGATTTAGGATGAAATGTCCTATAGATATCTATTAAATCCATTTGGGCCAAAGCTTATGTCAGTTTCACTATGTCTCTGTTTAGTTTGCGTTTCCCTGATTTGTCCATTGAGGAGAGTGGGGTGTTGAAGTCACCGACAATTGTTTTGTGAGGTGTGATATGTACTTTAAGTTTTAGTAGAGGTTCTTTTGTGAATGAGGGTGCCCTTGTATTCAGAGTATAGACGTTCAGAATTGAGAGTTCTTCCTGGTAGATTTTTCCTTTGATGAGTATAAAGTGTCCTTCTGTGTCTTTAGATATCCCTCAGTGGAGGAATGGATACAGAAAATGTGGTGTATTTACACAATGGAATACTACTCAGCTATTAAAAACAATGAATTCATGAAATTCTTAGGCAAGTAGGTGGCACTGGGGAATGTCGTCCTGAGTGAGGTGACCCAATCACAAAAGAACACACATGATATGCACTCACTGATAAGCAGCTATTAGCCCAGAATCTTGGAATACACAAGAAACAATTCGCATATCAAATGATGCCCAAGAAGTAGGAAGGAGAGGTTCCTGGTCCTGGAAAGGCTCAATGCAGTAATGTAGGGGAATACCAGGACAGGGAAGTGGTAAGGGGTTGATTGTGGAACAGGGCGAGGAAAGAAGGCTTATGCGACTTTTGGGGAGGGGGATCCTGGAAAGGGGAAATCATTTGAAATGTAAATAAAGAATATATCTAATAAAAAATAATATCTTTTGTAGCCAGCCATATGATCCACCCTTCAGGTAGGAAAAAAACTTTATCACATATTTAAAGTAAAATTGTTCTGATATTAAGAATTTAATCTTAATGCATAAAAATAAATTAGTCATTGATGGATTGGAGGGAAACATCTCACAGTCCATGTCTACTGGACTGAAGACAGTCCAACAGCCATCAACACTAGGAAAAAGCATAGGAATATTGTAGAGGAAGGGCTTAAAAGGAGTCTCTTGTGATTGTATTATCTTTAGAAATGTTAATCGTACCAAATTTACTAAGGTAATAGGAACATAATAAATAACAAACATCCAAACTGTCAAACACAGGAGAAATCTTGTTAACTTCAGAAATGTGAGACAATCAGTTCATTGGTCAGAGAGAGGTCTCATAGTTTCCCTCTTACATTAATGTTATTCCCCAGTGAAGTGTGGAATACAATTTTTCAAAATGGAAAGAATTTTCTCCCTGCTCACTGTCTATGGAGGGTATGGCCAAGACCACAGAGACACAGGAGGGCCAGAGCAGTTGGAACAGGGTCTTTCCAGACTCCATTTGCACCCAGGAGCTCCCCAGTTTTCTGCACATCCATCCTGGCAGAGAAGAACTGGTCTCTAGGGAGTGCTTTGTCTCCCAGATTTGGAGGTGAGACCACCATTTTCTCTCCTGTAATTGTCCAAGGTGGGTATGGCCAGTAGTGCAGGGAGCACAGGAGTGGCAGAGCAGCTGGGACAGGGTCCTTCCGGGCTCCATCTGCACCCAAGAGCTGGACTGAACCACAGCCCTCTGTGCCAGGAAAGAGCTGGTATCCTAGGGGTGCCGAGAGAGGCTTGCAAGCCTACAGGACATTAAAGCGCCAGACAGAGATAGCAGGACCAAATAACACCAGAGATAACCAGAGGGTAAAGGCAAACTCAAGAATGTGACCAACAGAAACCAGGACAACATGGCATCAATCCAAACAAGTTCTCCCACCACAGCAAGTCTCAACACACAGGAAAAGCAAGATTTGGATCTAAGTCTCACAGCTCATGATGCTGATAGAGGATTTCAAGAAGGACATAAATAACTCCCTTAAAGAATTACAGGAAAGAGGTCGAATAGGAACCTTCATGTCTCCATTTGTACCAGAGAGCCAGGCAGCTCCACAGCCTTCTGTGCACAGACCCTGCCAGAAGAGAGGTGGTCTCCAAGGAGTACAAACACAGGCTTACAGACCCACAGGAGGGTCAAGCTCCAGCCAGAGACAGCAAGACCAACTAACACCAGAGATAACCAGAAGGCAAAAGACAAGTTCATGAACCCTATCAACAGAAACCGAAGTTACTAGGCAACATCAGAACCCAGTTCTCCCACAATAGCAAGTCCAGGATATCCCAACACACTGGAAAAGCAAGAGTTGGATTTAAAATAGCATCTGATGATGCAGATAGATTTCTTCAAGTGCATAAATAACTCCCTTAAAGAAATACAGGAGAACATGGGTTAACAGGTAAAAGCCCTTAAAGAGGAAACACAAAATTCCCTTAAAGAATTATAAGAAAACACAAAAGAGTGAAAGAACTGAACAAACCATCCAGGATGTAAAATTGGAAGTAGAAACAATGAAGGAATCACATAGGGAGACAACTCTGGAGATATAAAACCTTGGAAAGAAATCAGGAGTTATAGACACAAGCATCAACAACCGAATACAAGAGATAGAAGAGAGAATCTTAGGAGCTGAAGATACCATAGAAAACATTGATTCAATAGTCAAAGAAAATGGAAAATTCATAAAGTTTGTAACCCAAAACATCCAGGAAATCTGGAACACAATGAGAAAACCAAACCTAAGGATTATAAGTATAGAAGAGAGCAAAGATTTACAACTTAAAGGGCCAGTAGATATCTTCAACAAAATTATAGACGAAAACTTCCCTAAAGAAAGAGATGCCCATGAACATACAAGAAGCCAACAGAACTCCAAACAGACAGGACTAGAACAGAAAGTCCTCCTGGCATGTAATAATCAAAACACCAAATGCACAAAAGAAAGAAAGAATATTAAAAGCAGTAAGAAAAAAGGTCAAGTAACTTATAAAAGCAGACTTATCAGAATTACACAAGCCTTCTCACCACAGGCAATGAAACCTAAAAGATCCTGGGCAGATTTCATACAGACCCTAAGAGAACACAAGTGTCAACCTAGGCTACTATACCCAGCAAAACTCTCAATCACTATAGATGGAGAAACCAAGATAATCCATGATAAAACCAAATTTACACAATATCTTTCCACAAATCCAGCCCTACAAAGGATAATAGATGGAAAACACCAATACAAGGAGGGAAACTACACCCTAGAAAAAGCAAGAAAGTAATCTTCTTCCAACAAACCCAAAAGAAGTTAACCACACAAACATAAAAAAATAACATCAAAAATAACAGGAAGCAACAATCACTATTCCTTAACTTCAGGAGCCATAATGGGACAAGCTAATATGTTAGCAGGTGATCATCCTGAAATGGCTGCTTCAGATTATTATGTAATCTGTGACAGGTGAGCCTCCATTCAGCAAGGCTGAGAAGGACTAATTTTAGGAAAGATTTCTGCTATTAATATGCTTTTCCTGTTATTATTATAAATATATAATGATCAATAAGTAATAGCACAGCCCTTTGGAGCAGATCTCTGCAGTTCCATGAAGATGTACTGTCTTTTAGTGATGCTATGTAGACAAATAGATGACTTAAGTTTTAATGATGATCCTATAAGAATTCCTAAAATTATATCTGTGATTATTAAGCCCTTTTATAATGGGACTGCTCATAGGTCCTTTTCTGATAGTCAAAACTGCAATGAGAACTCTGCCAGTTTCCCAAGTGTCACAAGGTAACTTCTCTTAGATGGAAATGAGATTTTCTCCTACTCAGAGCACAGTCCAAGAGGTTGTAAAACATTTAACCAAAGGTCATAAAAAGGGAACTAACAATTTATTATAAGTGCTAGGACAGAAGATAAAATATCTACTGGATTTATCTATACAAAACTTCACTTATAACTTAGTTATGGTTTTAAACTTTCTAGGAACTTGTAGAGACGACAAATGATAGATGATTACTCCTAATGGATATGCATGTAAACATTTTCTCTTGTAAACTTTATTTCAATTTATGACTTGGTATTTTGTGTGAACTTGTGAAGAACCTTGTAACATGTGATCATGTATTCTGAAAGATGAGGACAAAGAGATGAGAGAGGAATTCTTCCCCTTCCCCAGTTAGAGTAGAATTTTTACCTTTCCCCTCTTAGAAGAATTTTTCCCTTTCTCCACTTAGGATCTTTCTGCTTTGCCCTCTTAGATAGCTTTCATAGGAAAGGTTTTACAACTTAGTAATAAACTCATTAACCACTTCTCTAAGTGTCCCATTTTTCTCCCTGCAACTTCTGACTAGCAGGTTGAAAGYTAGAGCCCCACCGTTCCTGCTGAGACAGTACAAAGGCAATTTATCTAATCCTTAGCTGTTTGGGGAAGAAGTGCTAAATGCCAGAAACTGCAGTTTCTGGCCTCAGAGGATTTTTGGAGAAAGGTCAGCTACAGTAGCATAGTAACCTAGATTTAGATAAGTAAACTTTTTATTATATAGAAACCCTGAATTTTCCTTAAGACAAAGTCTTACCTCGGAATTTCATAAGAAAGGGTCTTACCCCTGCGGACTCTGCCCCC
>BDUI01002645.1:79099-93509 GCA_002335545.1 Apodemus speciosus | reverse complement strand
ATACAGACATGAATAAATAAGTGATTATTTAAGAAATACTTACTAAAAATGTATGAGAAACAATTAATTTTGGAGGAAATACAACAGTATTTCATGCAATGGTCTTACTAATTAACATTGACACCAATAGTTTACCATATTTAATTTTCTAAACTTTTAAGTCAAAAACATTTTTAGTCTTTTGACTGGATTAATGGTATGGTGTCATTCACTGGGTTTCTTTTAGCATATMTCTTTTAGTTAGAGAGACTGAATATGTAACTTTGGATATCACAAGTGTTCTGTACTGAAAAGTCTGTACAAGTCATGTTTTCTGTGTTTTCTAAAGAGATTTTTGAAGGTCTTTGTTAATTACTAAATGATTTTGTTTGTTGATTAGTTCACTTTTAAAAACTACTTCTTATTAACTCTCCAACTGATTTATAAACTGCAAATATTTTCTTGCACATTGGCTGTCTCCCATGTCTGTTACTGTCCCATGAACTATGTGAAAATTTTTACTTAATAATAATCCTACTAAAAATCTTGTCAAGATTTTCCCTTTCTAGCTTAGAGTTTTTACTACTTATTAAAAATTCCTCTTCAGACAAATATTCTCTAAATGTTGTTGCAGTAGGTGTGGAAAAGACAGCAGAGATGGGAGTAGTTCCTTCAGTGACTATAAAGTTACAGAGAGAAGAAGTATGATTGTTTCTTTGCTATAGAGTATTGCAGCTGAGTCACCAAAATGAAACTGTGTATTTGAAAATATATACCAGTGATTCTTTTAAAGGCATTTTTGGTTTTTAATTATGTGTGTGTGTGTTTGTGTGTGTGTGTGTATGTGTAGGTATATATGTGAGTATACATGAGTACAGGTATCTTCAGTGTCCAGAATAGGATATTAATCCTATAAAACAGAATAGGATAACATTCTTTAGAGTTTCAGGCAGTTGTGAGCTGCTAGACCTGGGTTTGAGAAAGAAAACTTCATTCCCCTGGAAGAACATCAAAGCTGTTTACTATTGATCCATCCTCTCACTGTACACAGTGAGTTGTGAACATTCAAGAAGAAATGATAAACTGGGTGAAAGACATAATAAATAATATGATTTGCTTTTTTCATAGCATATGTGTGTGTTTAAACATCATTATGTATGTTAAAATTAAAACATGTTTAGACATGTTTGAATTCATGAGATAATTTGACATGAGAAAGAAATTACATGTTTCTAGCTTAAATTCTCTTTTGTATATTCAACTTTTAAATTTTCACTCAGGTTTAGGATTTTATCAAAGAAAATTAATTAATTATATTATAAAATATAAGAAAGACATTCATTTGATTTTCCTGTGGCTCCATTGATGTAAACTAGAATGTTCAAGTTGTGATATACATTTGAAATCCTAAAATTTAAATATGAGTTGTAGTTTAGAATTTTATCCTCTTATGCATCTGTACCTTGATGATGAAGATGAAAATATTTTTTTATCTCGGAAGCATTGAAAGAGTGGTCCTGTGTTTAACTCTTCCTTTCAGCTGAGCTGGTGTTTGCAGTCTCTGGGGATATGGTACTAGAGCCTCTTAGTGTCAGTCTTTGCCTTTACCCTGCTGATCACTCTGCTGTGATTTTTTAGGAATTCTCACAGAAGATCCAAAAATYTTGCCTGCCCTGGGTGTGAATGGGCAAGGTGTCAAGGTTCATTATTGTCCCTCGGTAATGTTCTCTANGAGGCAGGAAACTTTACCCCATGTGTTTATAAGAAATATAATATAATATATATATATATATATATATATATATATGTAGCCGTGTGTGCACTTATTAGCTCTCTGGCTGTCTGAGCAGCTAAGCATCCTTCACAGCTCTAATGATATTTTAACACTCTTCCTCCTTTGTTATTCTCTGGTCTTGTTCTATATTAGCAGGTCTTCTGCCAAAATAATAGAGGTTTGTCATGGCAAGATGAAACTGCTATCCATTCTGGTAGAGTGCTCCCTCCTGGGGTGAGCTCTGGTAAAGTGCCCCCTCCTGGGGTAAGCTCAAGGACTATGCCATCAAGCTTTCTTGGTGCTCTACACACCACAATAATGAAAAGACCCTAACACCTCATTTCAGGAGGGAAGTTAGGACAAAAGGAAACCTTGGTGGGATTTGGTTTTATCTCGAATCCCTGGAATAAAAAGGGTTAGTAATAATTTTTCTCTTTAATAAAGACAATTGCAATCCATGTGTAACTCAGAGAAGGTCATATGATAAGTAATTGGCTATAGACAGCAGGAAGTGTGCACAGAGGTAAAAAATTATTAGGATTAATTATCTACACAGAGCTACATTTGTTTCGATTTACCTAGAAACTCCTCTTATTCATTGCTTAAGGTTTACAGATGTACAGTGATCAAGGCACCTGTGTAGAGCATCTGCTAAGTAAATATATCACAGGAGAATGTATAAAAGCTACTTGAAATCCTGGCTCAGTTGTAAGAAAATTGTCTCTAAGTAATGCTACTTTGGAGAAGAGTGCTGAGGTTGAAGTGAGAAACCCATCCCTTAACTTAAGGCAAATGAACACCTAGCACCATTGCTGGCCCGCTTTTGGAGGTGTAGGAGGTGTGGATTTGCTGGAGGAGGAATATCAATAGCAATGTGCTCTGAGAATAGAATCATTGCACGCCCCCATGTTCACTCTCTCTGCTAACTATTTATAGTCCAAGATGCTAGATTTCAGCTTTCTGTTCCTGATCCCAGGCCTGTACCCTTGCCTCCCCACCAGGATGGACTCTCCTTCTGGAACCCTAGGCCCAGCAGGATTTCTGGCCTGCAGATGCTTGGAAAACTCTATCAACTGTTTCTTGGCTTGCTTTTACAAAGACTTTACAAAGCATAACAACATGTTCTCTGGTGAGTATGAAAAGAAGGAATTTGAATTGTGAATGAGACTTCAAAATTAGTAATGGTTTAAGAGAAAGCAACCTTTGTAGAATAATAGAAACTACCTAGAGACAAGATCAGAGTCTTTAGTTCCATAAGCTGTATGCAACTCCATTGTTTTTACAACTGCATAATGAACACTGAAGGTGAAAGCATATTCTGTCCCAGAGACAATGAAGGATTTGATCCCTAGGATTGTGGCAGTTGTGTACCAACACTGTAAGTTAAGTTTATGTTGTGCTGCAGATTATAAACTGCTTTTCCATGTGTCCATATCATTCCTACTAACAAAGTCTGAGAAGCTAGGTTGCTGGGTGTCCTCACTAAGGCTTGTTGGAAGTTTCAGTTATTCTTTTTCTGTCTGTTGCTTTGTTTGCAAATACTGATCTCTGTGTGTGGAAGATACACAGATTTTCCCAACCCTATCCCATTAGGCTTAGAATCTAAGAAATGATTCCTGTCTAACAGGGACATGGAGACAGAGCCAAATTCGAGGATAGCCTGTGGGGACAAAGCAATAAAGGATAAAATGGTATCAGTCTGAGGAATAATACGTGCTCAAGGCATGTATCAAGCGGGGAGTTTGATAGTACCAGCTGTGAGTAAGGAAGGAGTGGACAGCAGGTATCGGGAATGTGTTTGTCACAGATGAGAGCAGCCTTATGTAAGCTCATGAAGTATCATGCACTGACTGTGGGTAAAAGGAAGAGTCCCCAGTTTGAATCAGGACAAAATGATAAAGTTACAATAATAATATGCTATGTTTTCAGAAATGTGAACTTCAAGTAACTGAATTTATCAAAATCAATTCATTCAAGAGTAGTTCATTAAAATGGCAATCCAAATGTCAACATGTATGACAACTAAAACATGAACAAAAGAATTTTAAGAAACACAGAATTATCTTTCTATTATTGAAAATAAAACATTTCTTTGCATTAAAATATCAATGTTATATACATTTAAATATTGTCTTTGCATCTAAAGGTCTGCTGTTGAATACAGAAGGAAGTATTGTGCCTCAGAGCAATTTTAACACACTATGCAACTGTTGGCAGTGTGCTCAAGGATCTAGATAAACTACAGGAGAGCCTTATGCTTAGACTTACATGAAGCTGCTTGGGTGAAATCACCTACAACTCCTGGGAACTATCATTCTGTGACTTAGTGCAAGGCAGCCATATGCAGCTGGTCTGACCATGAGTTCCTTAAGAGTGTTCCGCCTAGATTATTGGACATGAATGCTTTGGACTGATATCCAGCAGACAGATCTCTCTCTCTCTCTCTCTCTCTCTCTCTCTCTCTCTCTCTCTCTCTCTCTCTCTCTCTCTTTCTCTGTGTGTCTCTGCTGTGTATGTGTGTATGTGTGCATGTGTGTGTGTGTGCATGTGTGTGTGTGTGTGTGAGAGAGAGACAGAGAGACAGAGAGAGCGACAGAGAGAGTCACACACAGAGAGAGACAGACAGAGAATGCTTGGGTTTATGTGTTTCTGTGCATATGTATACATTATTATGTGTGTGTATGTATCTAGCAGTGTGTACATATTTGTAAATCACTGCGAAGATCAGAGGAGCATATTACATCTTTTGGAGTTAACGTTTCAGATTGTTATGTGATATCTGTCATCTGATCATCTGGAAAATCAGCAAGCTCTCTTAAATGCTAAGCTATCTCTCCAGCCCAAAATGCTGAAAACTTACTTGTTCAATTTGGTAAATTTTGATGCCTGCATAAAATTATACCTCTACAAACCACCCTTAATTTATATGCCATATCCATCATCCAAGAGTGACTACTTGAGTTCCTGCCCATCTCCAGAGAGCCTGTGTTCTAATACCAACTGCCTTGCTAACTCTGGCTTTTCAGAGCTTCCTCTTGAATATGCAGTCTATGAATGAAAATGTGGTGAGATAGAACAATAGTTAATACATTTTAGATATGAAATTTTAAAGGGTGAGTTAGAGGAGAGAGAGAAAAGGGGCAGAGAATTTGGCCATGTTAAAATGCAGGATTCCAGGTAACCCATCTCTCAAAAACAATGTTGTGGCATCTTATAATTAAAGATAGCTTTTTCAGTCTTCAGTTATTGACTATTGCACATGTTGTCAACAAGTGGTTCAAACTATTGACTTATCTTTGATACACATTGAACAAACCATAATAGTATTAGCAGAGAAGAAAATAAGGCCCAGACTGGAAACTTGGAGTGGAAAGAAGATGGAAGCTGCAAAAGGCAAAGGAAAATTCTTTTTTCAAAGAACTCATCAACTCTGAGGGCTACAGAGGTGGCTCCATGGTTAAGCACTTGCTGATTTTTCAGAGGACCAGAGTACTGTTCCCAGAACTCATGTTAATAACTCTCAACTCCTTGTCACTCAAGCTCTGTGCAATTTGATGTCCTCTTAGACTTTGATCAGTATCTGCATGGATGCAGCCACTCAGAGAAGTGCACATGATTATATACCTTTTAAAACAAGAACTAAGGAAATCTGTGGCTCAGGGAAAGAATCTTGGTAAATGTGGGAATTGCTAAGAACAATTTTCAGCTTTCTTCTGTATAAGGTTTGCATTTTTAAACCAATGGCAGCCTGCAGATTATATGTGTGCAGGCTTTTGTCTAACAGTGTGGTACACTTCACCCTGTTAACTTTTCACTCTTGCTTCTCTGTGCACTTCTCCTTTTGACTTTAATACATATACAAATTGTACTTAGGTGTCCATACCTGCTCTCTATTTTACAAATGTCTGCACTCTCGTACATCATGAAAGATAACCTCAACGCATAAACCAAACCAAACCAAAACAAAAAACAAAAACAAAAACAAAAGAACCCTGTGTCTGGAAAGTCATCTATTTGGCATTTTACCCAGCATTTGCCTAGCAAATACTACGGGAATTCTCATCAAATAAGCATTATAGAGGCAGATGGGAGAGCGACACATTACTACAAGTTAGAGCTTGGCTAGTTGCTCAGTAAACTTGAAACTCTCTTTCTAACACTGCTGGATCTGAGGCAACCTGACACTGCTACCTGTTTTCATGGTACCACGGCATCCTACTCCATACAAAACTCACAAAAAGAGAGGGTGATACTTAAGAAGAATTTATTAAGCATTTTTCCATGAGATCCTGCATTTCCTTATACTAAGTCGGGAGGTATATTACACAAATCATGCCATCAGAAGACAGTCAGAAAATTTGACAAATATTATCCAAATCTTTTTCCTGTTTCTGTGATATAACTGACAAAAAGAAACTTGGAGAGGAAATATTTTTTTTATATTATTGAGGGAGGCCAGGTCAGAAGCTTAAGCATGAACCTGGAGGCAGAACCTGGACCAGAGGCCATTGAGAAAAACTGGTTAAGGCCCTGTTCCTACCTGCTACTGAGTTAGCTTTCTTTTTTTTTCTTTTTTTTAATTACTTTATAAGTTCTATATTTCTTTATTGGATATATTCTTTATTTACATTTCATTTCCCTTTTCTGGTTTCCCTGCCCCCCAGATGTCCCATATGTCTTTTTCCCTCCCCTTGTTCCCCTATTCACCCCTTCCCACTTCCTTGTTCTGGTATWCCCCTGCACTGCTSCATTGGGCCTTTCCAGAACCTGGGTCCACTCTTTCCTTCTTGTCGGAGAGCATTTGATAGGTGGATTGTGWCTATGGTGTTCCAAGATTCTAGGCTAATATCCACTTATCAGTGAGTGCATRCCATGTGTATTCTTTTGAGTCTGGGTTACTTCACTCAGTATGATGCTCTCCAGCTCCATCCATTTCTCTAAAAATTAGCTTTCTTATATAACCCAGACCCTTAGCCTAAGGATAGCATTCCCCACAGTGGGCTGGGCCCTCCTATACCAATTAGCAAATTAGAAAATGCCTCAGGGATGTGGCCGGAGGCAATCTGATAGAGACTGTTTTAMAATTTAATTTTTTTAATTACTTACTTTACATCTACTCACTGACCCCTCCTGGTCATTCCCCCCTACATTTCTCCTTAACCCCCTCCCCTTCTCCTTGGAGTAGTTGGGGGCAGGGGGCACTCAGTATCTCCTACCTAGTACTTCAGGTCTCTGTGAGTCGAGGCACTTCCTCTCCCACTGAGGACACAGTAGCCTAGCTAGAACATACTCTACAGACAGGCTTTTGAGATAGCTATTTCACCTGTGCTAGTTGTTTGGGACCCACATGAAGACTAAGCAGCATATCTGCTACGTATGTGCTTGGGTCTAGCTTATATATGTTCTTTTTTTAGGTGCTTAGACTCCAAGAGCCCCATGTGCCTAGGTTAGTTGACTCTATTGGTCTTCATGTGGAGTTCCTATCCCCTTTCTGGGCCCACAATTCTTCCTCCTATTCTTCCACAAGAGTCCTCAATCTCAATGTATTGTTTGGCTGAATCTGTCTGAGTCATCTTTTGGGTGGAGCCTCTCAGAGGACAACATAATCCTGTCTGCAAGCATAACAGAGTAACATTAATAGTGTTAGGGATTGGTCCTTGCTCAATGGTATGGGTCTCAAGTTGGGCTCATTATTGTTTGGCCATTCCCTAATTCTCTGCTCTCTCCACCATGCCTGTATTTCTTATAGACTGGATAAATTGGGTTGAAAGTTTTGTGGGTGGGTTGTCTCTATCAGTCCACTGGGGTTCCTGCCTGGCTACAGGAGGTTGTCTTTTCTGGTTCCATAATCTCAATGTCGTAAGTCACAACTAAGGTCATCCCCATTGATTCTTGGGCACCTCCCATATACTAGGTCTCTATATTATCCTGGAGATGCCTCCCACCTTATCACCCAGTCATTTCCATTCATTTTCATGGCCCTCTAGCCACTCATAAAGACAGTCTTTAACTTGAGGTTCTCTCTTCCCAAGTTACTCTAGGTGTCTTTTGACGCCATATAGTTGGAGCTAATCATGATGTATACTTTCTACTCAGGTTAGCCTAGGTAGGCATGTAATACATTAGTCTTACTAGGTAAGAGATATCAAGAATAAGAAACTGCCAATTTCCATTAGCTATTCTGATCTACACTGGAGAAAATGTCTACTGACCAAGAAGTTTAGAATAAGATTTTAATAAAATATTGGAAAAGGTAAAAGTAATGGGTAAGTAAGACAAAAATAGGAAAATATAAAAAAATYTAAACATGTTTCCTGGGACTAAAAGCTCTAAGTGAAGGTAAGTGTGGGAATTTTTAGTATTATGGTGTGAGAATAAGCTAAGCAACTGTTCCTAATTATAAAGTAACAAAAAAGTGTGGTATGCATGCAAATTGCTGTGACCAGTCACAGAACCTTTCATGGTGTCTTTACAGCTACCCCACTAGACCTTGTGAGTATAAAACAGTTCACTTGCATACTCACACCTCCTTTCTCTTTTATACTTTAAAAATGATTTTTCTGAATAGTCCTCTCTCAGGATGTAGTCAATTTAAATATTTCTAGTAGTAGAGAGATAACTGTGTTGAGTTACAGAATTAAAGTGGAAAAGTTCTTTATTTTAAGAAATGTTGGTTGAATAATAATAAATTTCTGTAATAATATGTATTCCTCACATTGGGGCAATAGGGGAGGAAATGAACAGAATAATAATGTAAGGATAAATGCATTCATTATAAATGTGAAGTTCTGAAAGAACTTTTAAAGTATAAAAATTTTAAAGTATWAAGTATAAAATACTTTAAAAATCAATTCGTTTTTCCTTAGTAATTTCAGACATACACAATTTTAAGTGTTGATTTTCAAGATAAGCTCACTAGTTATTGTATTATAATGTTTGCGATTTTATTGATTATTTTATTTGTAAATAAAATAGTTTCTATATCTTCTTTGAAGTTAAAAAGTTAGGGTGTCCCTCATTTAGTTTTGTTTGTTTGTTGCACTAACTACAACCACAAGTACACATACACAAATCAAACAGAGGATATTTTTTATTATTATTGCAAATAGCTTTTTTCCATATATCACAAGGGACCACAGTTTCCCCTCTTCCCAGCTTCTTTCCAACCTTCCCTCACCTCAAGTCCACTTACCTTCCATTTCCTCTTCAAAAAAGAGGTCTCTTTGAAAGATGACAAACAGGACAAAACAAGATACAAGAAAACAAAAGCAAAAGTCATCAAAGCTAGATAGAACAAGGCAACCCAATAGGAAGAAAAGTGTTCCAAGATCAGGAAAAATACTCAGAGATAAACTATCTCACATTGTTAGAAGTCACACAAAAACACCAAGCTAATTACTGTCCTAATGTATATGCAAAAGACCTGGTGCAGCCCCATGCAGGTTCTGTGCTTGCTGCTTCAGTCTCTGTGAGCCCATATGAGCCCTGCTTAGTTGATTAAGTGGCCCATCATCTCCTGGTGTCTGTCATTCCCTCTGACTCTTATAATCTTTCCTTCCCTTCTTCTGTAATGTTTCACAGTCTCCTAGTGGAGGAACTCAAAGGAGACCCCCAATTTAGACTTGCTGCAAAATGACTGGCTGTGGATCTCTGCATTTTGTAGCCTGGGAAGGTACCCAGTAGTGGGAATGAACTATATTCTGTTTAGGTGTTGTCTTATTCAGGGTTTCTATTCCTGCACAAACATCATGACCAAGAAGAAAGTTTGGGAGGAAAGGGTTTATTTTGCTTACACTTCCACATTGCTGTTGATTACCAACGGAAGTCAGGACTGGAACTCAAGCAAGTCAGGAAGCAGAGCTGATGCAGAGGGCATGGAGGGATGTTTCTTACTGGCAGGCTTCCCCTGGCTTACTCAGCCTGCTCTCTTACAGAACCCAAGACTACTAGCCCAGGGATGGAACCACCCACAAGGTGCTAGGCCACCTTGATCGCTAATTGAGAAAATGCCCCTCAGCTGGATTTCATGGAGGTACTTCCCCAACTGAAGCTCCTTTTTCTGTGATAACTTTAGCCTGTGTCAAGTTGACACACAAAACCAGCCAGTACAGGTGTTCACCAAGATGGTCCGATGCAGATTCCCCAAACAACTCAGGCTGCTGCTAGGACAGAAGGTCACTCTCTGAAAACTGATATTAGTGGCCCCATTACTGAGGACAACATTTACATAGCTCATGGAATATAATATAGGTCAAGCTGGCGTCTGCATAGAGCTTTCACTGCTACCTTTTGGTTTTATTGTGAGAAGGTACTCTGAAGTCTATGAAAAGAAAAACAAATGCGGATACTAACCCAGCCACAATTTCCTAACACTATAATCCACCCTGCTGCAAAATGTGCTGGGGCAATCGAGGTGCAGAACTTGTGAGAATGACCAATCAATGTTTGGTTTAACTTGAGAGCCAGGCCACTAGAGGGAGCCCAGGCCCTATACTACATGGGTGGCTAGCAACCAGAGACTGGATAGAAAATGTAGAACCAAACACTACTAGCAAAACAAACAAACRAATGAATGAATGAATATATAAATTAAAACAATGAAATCTTTCTTAACGATATGCTGTTATACTTTTAGATTGCTGTCTTGTCATCAGAAAGACTTCTCCAACAGCAGGTATATTCCTTATTTTAAAGAGTTAATCTAAAATAGCAGGTTGTTGGACTGTAATAAAATCCTTTATTTTTCTAAATTCTGTGTCAAGAATTTAATTAGGAAATGATTGTAAAATTAGTTAAAACTCTCTGTGTGATTATATTATTGTCCTGTTATGTCTGTTGAATTAGCAAGGAAAGATTATTACTTCTGTGTATATTTGTTTGAGATGGTACTTACTGTGTAGCCTTGGGAGGCATGGAAATCACAGAGATACACCTGCCTCTGCCTCCTGAACATTGGCATTAAAGCTTCTCTTGGACTACACCTTCCACAGTTAATCCCTACACATGCCTTCTCCCAGAAGTAAGAATAAAAAGTCTTTATTCATACACTATAAAACAGGCTGGCCACTTATGGAATTTGTGACATTTGTTAATTTTGTTTGCTTTCATATGCTTTCTAGACAGTTGTGACTAATCACATTTGTCTACTTGATTTAGCCATACATAAAACCATCTTACAGAAATTCTTTCAAATAATTTCATTTCTACATAGTGTGAAGCCCTTTTATAATTTTTTATTTTTTCTTTTCTTTTATTGGATATTTTCTTTATTTGCATTTCAAATGTTATCCCCTTTCCTGGTTTATCCTCTGGAAATAAGCTCTTTTAAAGAAGATGGTCATCATCACGGATGATGAAAATGTCACAATCCAGACAAATGTACCAAATGCCATCCTTTGAAAACACTACATACCCACGTTTAAAAAAATCAAGAATAAAAACAAGTTTTAGAAAAAGAATGCTATCATAAATTATACTGTCTAAAACCATTTAATCATATTTTGGTAAAATATGAAAAGTCTCATGATCACATATTGTTCTCAATCTAATTTGAAGGAGTATTTCTTCCTTTTCTTTGATGTTGTGAATGTAAAGGCATTTATAGAGACCATAATGGGGAGTGGAGATAATGATAACCATTACAGTGAAAGAGAATGGAAGCATAAAATTAAGGTCAAAGCTACTTGTTCTTTTTTCTTTTGTTCTTTTTAATACTCTATTTGTTTAAAATTTGTTAAATGTTTAAGGTATAAATTCTAACATCAAAGGAGGATTGGAATCTATCAAAGGTTCTAGGAAACATAGTATTGAAGCTGATGTATATATATGTGTGTGTGTGTGTGTGTGTGTGTGTGTGTGTATACGTATTTATAACTGTTGTACTTGTATTTTATGTATGTTTATAAAATAATATGCTTCTCTGTAGCTTTTCAAGCGGTGTTAGTATTACTTATCTCTCCTCTATCTCTCTACCTCTGTATCGCCTTCCTTCTCCTCTCCTTTGTTAAAGTCCTATCCCTATTTTTCAATGCTCAGAGCTCCAGTTAATTCATCAACATCAAAACCACTATAACAAAAGATGAGGAAAATATCACAGTAGAGGAGACAGAATAGTTTTAAAAGACAGAGAATCAGGTATCTGTGACACATAAGAAATGTTAATAATATGGACTACCTAAGCAAGACCTAAAAGCAACATCAGTTGTCACATCAATGTGGATGTGGAAAATCTCATATGTTCTACCATTAGAAGAAGAGCTATAAGCAATGGATGGCTACCTAAGAGGGAAAGTCCATTTTCTCCAGGGAGGAGCTCCTGATAGGTCAGCAACTTCAAGTTGTCATCTCTAAATACAGATACATATGAACAGAACTAAATGACTCAAAAAATACCACATGTATGTATACACACATACACACACACACACACACACACACACACACACCTATTACTCACCCATATATGTAACAATAATAATTAAAGAAAAAAAGGTCATGAATTTGAAAGAAGTAGAAGCACATGGTAGGAACTGGGTGTGAATGAGGTAGAATTATATAAATGTAATACATAACTAAATGAACAACCCTAAGCAGATTCTTGTCTTCAATTTGATCCTCAGAAGTGCTCCAGAGTATGCCCAGGTTCACTCTGAACAGAAGACAAGAGTGTTGGCAAAGTAGATCTGTTTAAGATTTCAAATAGTATTAATTTTATCAAGAGTATCTCCAAAATAAGAGAATTTCCACAAGTTAGAAGAGTTAAAGCTTGTATAAAAATAACCACACATGCCATAAAGAAATGTTGATTTGTTATGCTCTTTAATATGAACCAATGTTGGCTGCCTCTTCTAGCAAATCTAAATTCAAGTGATACATGAAACCTGAAAGTAGTTCATAAGGGACATCAAGGCCTATCTGGTCTTTGCTCCCTCTGGCTCACTCTCTGAGATAAGCCAGCTGTCATCAAACACATCAAAGATCCCTAGACCGAAGCAATGCTGTGACCATCTGTGTCCCACTGCCTTCATTACAGGAATGGCCATCTTAATATGATATGTTAAAAAAAAACAGCTCTTTAAATGATTGTAATTTTGACCAACATCTTAACTGCAGATAAAAAGAGAATTGAGAACTAGCACTGAAGCCATTTTTAAGTATGACTTTATCTTGGGAGACATGAGCAAATATATATCCATAAATCACAGACCAGAGAAACAATCTGACCCACATCAAATTTAGTAAACCTTAGTAAACATAACCACATTACAGGTATGTACTGAATCAGGTTTGTGTGTCACAGGTTACTTACAGAAGGGTTGCTGTGTGACTGAAAACAACTGTGTCCCTGGAAACTCTACCCAACATCGGTGACGACTCAGAAAAGTGACATTCCTGTATTTTACTCATTTTGTAACCTTAGGCAGGGCCTTTGAGAAACTAGTAAATCTCTGAACTTCCTGAGACATTATGTATCATTAGCATCTAGAATCTTATAAGCCTCCTTCCACCTTTCATGACAGAATGCGCTGAGTGGAAAGAAATAGCTACACAGTGTATTTTGCAAGTATTGCCTTATACCTTGGGGCTTATAAAAGCAGTGACTATGCTGGAAGTGGTGGTAAATGACTTTAATTCCAGCACTGGGGAGGCAGAGAAGGCAAATCTCTGAGTTTGAGGCTAGCCTGATCTACAGAGTAAGGTCCAGGACAGCCAGAGATAGAGTGTAGCTGTTGTTTTAAATATACTTTAATCGCTCCAGTGGTGGTAGCACAAGTTCCTAGCTACTTGCCTTAATGCTCTGGATTCTCAAATGAAAGTCACACACACACACACACACACACACACACACACACACACACACACACACACACACCACACACACAGACACACAGTCTTATTTTTAGTATGCCTTAATCAGCTCAATGGCTATGCCACTCCCAAACTTCCCTGTTGCTCACCCCTCCCCTCTGATACTCCTGAATTATTACTTAGTAAAATCTATATTCCATCTTTGCAACCCCAGACCCAATATGGGGGTCCCATGGGCTGCTCTTCTCCAGCTTTTACATGATTGCATGCTTTCTCTTCTGCAGCCTTAAGCCTGAATCTTATTCCTTTTCTGACATGCTTTGTCCTCCTGAGTCCCTTACCCAGGAAGCCTAAATATCCCACCTCTGTCTCCCTGCCCAGCCATTATCCATTGGCAACTTTATTTACCAATCTAAGGCCACTAGGGGTAAGGGACCCTCAGTGTACATGCAGATGTATGCATTCTCATGTAATTTTGGGAAACCAATTAACATAATACAAGCAAAAAAATCAAATCAACCACAACACAGAAAATCCCTGTCTGTGGAAAAAAGATCAGTGTGCAGAGTAGATGATGGTATATACAACAAGTCTTGTCCTGTTTTGTTTTGATTTGGATTGGTTGTTTATCTTGGTTGAAAGACTCTTATTGACTCCTTTTATTTATTTCTGTAGGGATTATATTTCTATTTAAGTGGTTTACCTGGTCTTGATTTAAATTTGATATGTGGTATCTATCAAAAAATTATTCCTTTCTTTTAGAGTTTTCAGTTTTGTAGGGTACAAGTTTTTTTTTTATTGGATATATTCTTTATTTACATTTCATTTCCCTTTTTCCTGGTTTCCCCG